>JAJLYB010000035.1:0-96453 GCA_030674245.1 Jamesozyma piceae | reverse complement strand
TTCCAATAAATGTTGTGGTTTGAGTAGAAACTGTGCTTGTGCTATTTCCGGTTGCTTCAATAAAGCTAGTTGATCCTGGACCAACAATACTTGTGGACTTTGGAGTAGCAACTACATAATTAGTAGCAGTTGTAGTAATACCATCACTTCCAATAAATGTTGTGGTTTGAGTAGAAACTGTGATTGTGCTATTTCCGGTTGCTTCAATAAAGCTAGTTGATGCTGAAACTGCAATATTTGTTGACCTTGGTGTAGCAATGATATAGGTAGTTTCAATGGTGAGAGTGTTATCATAACCAACGTAATAAGTAATGATAGTTGATAGTGTATTAGAATTATTAGAGACCCCAGTTATAAATGTAGTACTAGTAGTGTGGTATGTTGGTTTTGGAGTAGCAATTATATATAATGTTTTAGTTGTTACTGTTTGATCTTCACCAGTGTATGTAGTGATGGCAGTGAAAATGGTGCTCAAAGTTTCAACGTTGCCTTCAGTAAAACTAGTACTTGTGATATCTGTGCTAGGTTTTGGAGTGGAAACCACATACACTGTTTGTGTTGTGATAATATTATCTTTACCGGTAAAGATTGTAACAATTGTAGAAATTGTGGTCTCATCTTTATCTGTCAAAACACTGATTATATCGACTGCTGATTCTGGGGTAGCAACAATATAAATGGTTTCTGTAGTAACAATTTCATCCTCTCCAGTGAAAGTGGTAATGTCAGTTGAGAGGGTTGTCACAGTATTTTCATTATGAAAAGTAAATGTAGTGGTCGATTTTTCAACACCTGGTCTTGGAGTTGCAATAACATATATAGTTGCAGTTGTGGCAAGCCCATCTTCACCAGAAAACGTTGTAATAATTGTAGAAATTGTAGTTGAAATGCTTACATTACCAGACGTATAACTAGTTGTTATAGTGGTGTAAGGTTCCCTTGGTGTTTGAACTAGATAAAGAGTTTCTTCTGTCGTAATATCATCTTCGCCAACATAGGTAGTCGTGATAGTAGAATATGTTGAGGTAATTCTTTCTTCACCTTGAATTAAATTTGTCAATGTGATTGTTGTGCTAGTTTTTGGTGTCTGAATAAAGTAAATAGTTGAAGTTGTAATACCTTCATCTAACCCAGTAAATGTTGTAACAATAGTTGAATATGTTGTGGTAGATGACCCGGTCCAAGCAATAATATCAGTAGTGGTGTCAGTGACTATTGTGTGCTGCGGGCAAGCAGACTTTTCATCTGGAAAATAAGAAACAAATGAATGAAAATTCCAAAAATTGTCCCCTGCTGGGTTTGTAACACTGAAATCGAGGTAAGCATCACCTTCTTTGTTCAAATACATAACTCTCATGGGATATACAAAACCTGCTTCCAGATCAACACTAAGTGTAGCAGTTTGAACAAAAAATAAGAAATTGTTGTCCCGCTGATTCATTGCATTAATTGAAATATCGCTTGTATCTGGCTCACCTAATCTTATATCACTTTCACAACAAACGAATGCACCAGTGTTTGCAAACATTAAAAGAGCTGAATCATCAGTGTCCCTAATTTTAAATGTATACCTACCACTTGTTGTGGGAATAAAGTAACCTGTATATTCTGTAGTAAAATTTGAAGCTGTGATATTGACGCCATAAACATCACTGTAAAATATGTTAGGCCCAAAAAATGGTTTCCTGATATCTAAAACAATATTTTTTACTCCTGTTGTTTCTGTAATGTAATTACTTGGTTGATTATAGTCTTCTAGTAAATAGAGTTCATCATCGGCTTCTGTAGCACTATCTGAATTAACATAACGAAAATATCTAACTTTAAAACCAGGGATACCTGTACCTGATGGAATTTTACAGATGTTAGATAATTCATTATTAGCGCTAACATGCGACGGCCATAATGAAGTTAGAAGGATTAGTAGAAATAGCAAATTTACCGTTAATTTTTTTTTATTTAGCATTTGATATTTTCGTTGATATTAATATTTTTACATTTGCTATATAACAAATAATAGAGAAGTTTTATTAAATGTGAAATCATGCGGAAGTAATTTTATTCTCAAAAAAGAAATATCAATGCTAGTTTATATATAATTCTTGCCAGTATTGTTTAATATTTTATTTTCGAAATGGTTGTTGATAGCAAAGATATAGCGAATTACTTGTGTCATCGCTGCTGTCATGACTCTTCATTATGGTAGCAGATAGGCTAATAATTATTTTATTAAATTACACTTTTCCTTAAAAGAGGAGAACTAATAACTAAAACTAGAGTCAGGTGTAAAAGAAAAAAACACAAACTTTATACTATTATCATATAATGTGTACTAAAACTGCCGCGTATTGTGAGTATGTTATCCATCATTTGAAATTGATTACATCATCCATATTTTCTAGTGACTTATTTTTTTGGCAGGCTTATCGGTTGATTCTATTAATGTAACAAATCTTATGCACCCATTAAACTGAGTTCAATGAATATGATAATAATAACTGATCCCCTTAAGAGTCTAAGGGTTTCTTTTTGTTTTCTTATTTCTGAAGTGAAATTTTCTTATTTCTGGAGTGAAACACAAGTCTTATTTATTTGATCTGCTTCTCAAGTTCAGAAAGAGGAGAATAACGGTTAATAACTTGAATTGCCGAGGTAATATGCGATATGCATATTCCCAAAAAGGAAACAATTTGTATTACATAGAAGGTTATTCCACGCGTGATTATGCGGATCTTTTATGCCGTAACCAATCAAAACGCTAATGTATTGGTATTTAACATTCTCCAAATAGATTAGAAAGCGGATTAATAAGAATGGTTTTTCTCATTTTCAAATTTATCCAGCCCGTTAGAAATTCGTCCTTTCCGTCCTTTCCGTTCTGTACAGTATTGTAGGCTGACTATTGAAAATCGACGTCCGCTTTTATGTTTAGAAAATAATAGCCGGAAAACAATGAGAAACCTTAATATATGGAAAACTCAAAACAGCAATGTAGTAAGCCTGAGAAAGTATGTGTTTCTATTATAATTTAAATGGGCGATGGTAATTATAGCATGGATGTTGCACCAAGTATTTAATATTAATGTTACCGTAGAGAAGGAATTGACAATTATTGTGGTTCTTAGGTTTTAGACAACTACGTAGAACAATAACCTCAGAACAACTACAGTTTTAAAATTCCTCCATGAGGGGTTACCGCATATATATACTTAATTCTGTGTTATAAAGTAGCTATTGGATAAACATTAGGGCTTTTCTTTTCTTTTTGAAGCTGATATTCTATTTTATATTAGATCGTAACAAACTTAGATACAAAAATCTGTAGTACTCTCTATCCAGATTAGTATATCAGCCCACGTGAAAAGTTTTCTTTGATTATTTCCGTATCTAATATATTGTCCCTCTCATTTTGTTAATGTTCGAGTAAAAGGGACTTCAGAGGAAAGGACTAAGAGTACCATTAACACTAATTCAGTTTTAACTATATATTATAGCAATTGATATAAATTTCACGAACATCTAAAATCAGTTATTAATATGAGAATAGCTAGCATTATAAATTGTTAAAAAATTATATTCTGCAGGAAAATAATTCTTCATTGATATGAATTAAATTGAGTTAAATTGTGTAAAAAAAATACATTATAAAATCAGCTTGCACAAGATTATCTAAGATTATTTTTGTTTGGAAAAATTGTGTTCGATATTTCTTTTACAACTTACTAAACTAGTCAGTAGTCTATATTAAGGTTATACTTTAGAGTATTTTGTTTTCTATTTTTTGTTGTTTCCTTTTTCGTGTGCGGAGCGGGGAATTCTCTTGCACAGAAAATAAAGTGGCTAAATAGTCACATTTCGGAACAATTAGTATATTTTTTCAGAATATAATGACTCCTCTTCACAATGAAACCTAGGATTATTAATTCCAACGGAACTTAATATATTAATTAAACTTGGTGAAATGCCACAATAATAATCAGAAGAAACTTAAATGTGAATTATATCTTAATATTAGTGTAATATTCTAAGGTTTTATTACTTCTATTATTCTTGTTGGATGTCTGAGCCTCATTTATTTCTTGTATTAATCTGGTAGTAATTCCTCATTCAGTGGAATAATGAAAAATCGGATGCATTTTTTAGTTTTGTTTTATCTTCCAAAGGGGCTTCCACAAAAATAAACTATTTTTATATTGTTTTTTAACCCTAGTAGTCTTCATACTTTATATCTTTACACCCTGTTAAGATAAATTACAGTAGAAAAGATACCAGGCTAGGATGAGATTGGAATCTACTCAAAAATAATAATAGCAACTTGCAAAACAAACCGAAGTAATTTAATTGTATATATGTTCTATTCTCCCGTTAAACTTAATCTTTTAGTAGAGGATTTCACATTCAACTAACGCTTTAAAAATTATTAATCCCTATTATTTAGTGAGTTAGTTTGTTCTGAATTAAAACAATTGCACCCAAATATATTTTATTGACAGGAGTTTTGACTTATTTATATTATCGGGCTTAAAGACCGATTTATTTTCTTTTAAATAACCACCACATAGTGAGCATTCGTTTTAATTAATATATATTTGAAATGTGTAGTAAAGTTAGAAGAGACTAACTTAAAGCTCATGGTCATAGTCCCACTGAGCATTAATCCTCTGTTATTAGATGGCTATATTAAGTTTGATTATCCATTTTGTGAAATAAAATTAAAGGATGACCTTTCTTGAGTTGTATAATTCTATCTATTGTCTCAATAGATATGGCTGAATGTGCAACCTTGTAATTAAATAGTATACCTCAGCGGCCATAAGAGATTCATAAAATTTAAACTAAAGGAGTCATGCTTCGCAATAGTTTTTGCATACATATTTTTAAGAAAAACATAAGGCTTGGAAGACAGGGAGTTAACTCATTCTTGGCCATATGCAACTGACATTATGTAAACAGCAGGTATTTCTATTACAGGTAAACCCAAAAAGGTAAGGTTGTTAACTTCTTCTCGATTAATTAGTTAAATTTTACTTTTAAAACCCTCGATATGGACACAATAAAAAGGGGGTTTGTCATGAATAATAATAAAGGGGTTTGTCATGAATAATAATAAGGGGGTTTGTCATGAATAATAATAAGGTAGCTATTGACTATACTACAATTGGCTTTCTTCTTAGGTTATGTTTAAGTGTCTCTGTAGAAATATATGTATTGTCATGGTTTGTAATCATATTCAATTTTAAATTTATTTTAATTTCAATTTTACGTAACTATGAACTTCACCCAAAATTCAAAAATAGTTATATTTTGCCGCCGTGTATGTACCTATAAGAAACTATCCAAAAATTATTTAATTGCACAATTATGACATGCCTGAATCTAAATGTTAAAAAGGCAGAACTATACCCAGATCAACTATTAACGTTAATAATTGCAATGAGTTTCTTTCAACTTTATTGAAGCTATTTTATTTTCAAACAAATGGATAGTATGGATATTAATGTATGGTTGACACTTTTTGATGGTATGGGATCAACATTCATTTCTTCGTAGGCAATTGATTTTGTTCAATCTTAATACAGTCATGATTATAATCAACACAGTTTAATCTTAGATCCTCTCATATTTCTCTTTAATAGGGCCTTGAAACAATGTATGGTATGTTTATATAAGAGGTTATCAGTAGTTTAATTGTTTTCACTAAATTGTAAATCCATTTTTTACCATGCTTTTTTTCGTCTCTTATTTCTCGAAAAAAAAAAAAAAACCATTGAAAACGAAATTCACTGTTTCAATCAATTCCTATCCATTATTCACTTTTGTTTATATGTGGTTTAAAAGATGGAGAACATTCTATGAAATATTCATTAGTTTAATGTATTGTTTTATAAGATAATATAAAAGTGAAAATAACAATGATGTTATCTACATGATCAACAGTATTCAATTTAACTAGTTCCTTATTCTATTTTTGAATCATGATTTGAATAATAGGCATAGATTTTTAATCGGATAAAAATTAATTGCTATTTTTACAATTAAAATTAGTATTATTGTATATTCTGTTACCTAAGTTAATTTGAAAGTCAAGATAATAGCAAATGTTTGTAAAAAAATACCTTAACTGGCATACCTCTTACAGAAACTCATTACTGATATTCAGCGTATGACACAAAAACATAGAATATTGGTTGATTAGGTGTAGTGTCAATATTATGTTAAAACCTAAAGCCCGTAAGAATACTTGGTATATAGTATACAATTTGGTAAGCAAAATACAAGAAGTCGAAGATTCAGTTTCCAATAGGAAATAATAATTATCGTTATAATTGTAAAATCATAAATGCAAATATAGTTAAAATATATCAAATATTAATATCTTGACTTAAACAAATGTTTTTGTTTATCAAAATACTGTAAAATGAGGTAGTTTGGTTCTTTCCATTATTATTAATGATATTGGTTAAGACACCACACCGTTCTGAATATCAATATCGTTTAATTGTCCACTTCTAGTACTTTCTGATTCAAGTGGATTGATTAGAATAGGGGTAGCAATCATGTATTCTCTTTCAGTAGATATTAAACGACCTTCACCTACGAACTTTCTAGTTTTACTTGAAATTGTGGTTGTTTTGTCACCATCAGAATCAATTAAAATTGTGATACCTGAATTAATTGGATTAAATGCACCAGGGGTGATAATAATATAGATAATGTCTTTTGTCACGTTTTCATCTTGATCAGTGAGTATCATCATAATTGTAGTAGTATTAAATTCTTCTTCGGTCTCACCTATTGTATAAGTAGTAGTTATAGTTGATGTTTTCAATGATGATTCATAAAATTTGGAATAAAACTTTAGACTGTCGAGATAGAGTTCAATTAAATTTTCTTATGGGTAAAAAAAGCAAGCTCAATAATACACTAACCACACTTTCCCATTATCAGACCATAGCAACCTGAATGCGTACCCTCTACTAGTTTTTAGTTTTATATTAAGCCCATGATAATAAGCGCAGGAATATTCTTATATATTATTAGCACATTTTAGAGGCATTTAAAGATCAAAACCATTGCAAAGGAAATTAGTAGGATTCGCAACATATAAACAAGTTGAAACACTTTTCAGATGAATGCATTAAGTGCCAGTCATTTCAGAAACAAAATAATCAGTAAATCGTAAAGTTACATTCGCCAGCGTGGTAGTTTCACTGAGTAGCCCACCATAATATAAGACACCAAACCTTCCTAAAATAGTCAGTCTATAGCAGGTGTATCAACAGTAAATCAAGGACCGATACTATAATGATCAGTGGCATAATATATTGGTAAATTGTAATAAGATTGTTATTATTCTTCAGAGTTTTCTAAGTTTTTCTAATCGAAAATTCTAACACTTATACTGTTACTTGGGATATCTTCTTGATGTCCAAAATAACCAGGCGCTATGCATGGTTTATATTCAGCTCCCTTTCAAATGGCATTAACGAAGGTAATAGAATGATTTAAAAAAAAATTTACTAAAAATATTTGTATGTAACATATTTTATTATATTTGATATAGTATCCTATTCCTTGTCAGTAGTTATACTGTCTTTTTGCAGTCAAAATAATAGTTGGAAATTTGAATTTGGTTAAATGCAGACCCACGTATTGTTTGGGATATTTTTAAGGAGAAAAAAAAAATCTATAATAGGGTACAATATAATATTACGTCTTCCTCTTTCAATGGGAGAGAAAAGAGGAGTCAAACAAAAATATAATATTTCATTTATGTTAACCAGATTTATATACATTATGGATAAATAAAAGAACATTAGATAAATACATGATATGCAATATAATCTAATCGGCATCAGTTTCAAGTACTTATCATGTATTTTTGTGGGTAACCCAGTCTAATTTTTGTTTGCTCTATGAATGCCCTGCTTTTACTCTTGGCTAAAAAAGTAATGCTATCACATTTTTTATTTTATCCTATTGGAATTGAAACTCTTGTCTATTTAGTAAAAATACATATTTTTGTTTTTTGAGGATATAGGGAGGATAATATAGAATTGATGTTGGCTTCTGTGAATTCATCACAGGCTTTTGATATTGAATACAACATAGTACTAGATATAGAATCTAACCCTTTCTCTTCACTCATTGTTTTCAATGAAGTGTTAATATGTTAACAGGACATTCTCTGCAGTATTTATACGCTTTATAATCACATTTTCTTGTTAATACTTGCTTTATGTCTCCTACTGGCTTTGGTTAAAACTAGTTATAATATATTTTAATAGTTTGTTAATTTATATAATATCCTAAACGGACATTAATAAGTTTGACATAATTATTTTTCATTGATATATTTTTAGGTATGCATTATTAAAGTTAAAAATACAAGTCAGTAATCAAAAATATTAGGATGAGACAACATAAATTTTTTAACTTTCTAATGTGTTGAAGTAACTTTATTATATTGGGTGTAGGATTTATAGTATATTAATATAATATTTTTTTTTGACAACATTGGTGTTTCATAAGATTGTCTTAAAGTAAGTTTAAATATTTTACATTATTATTTCTAGCAAACTTTCGCAATGTTACTATGGATATTATGAGGACAATATATATTAACATATATGCAAATATAATTTAGTGTATTTATTTCCCTTACGCCGTATGATTGCCTAAAGACATTTTCTTGTCGAGGTTCGATGTTAGTATAAGTGTAAGAGGTAATAAAAAAGTAGATAGTGTATACGTAAACGTTTTTTTTATTCGATTTAAAACATTTGCATAGTTATTTAAAAAAGCAGATATTCTAGTACAAAACTCTTATTCAATATGGGTAATTTTCCTCAATTATTATCTGTAATAGAAAAAACGGCATCATCATCGCATTTAATATTTTTTTATAAAGGACCGAACAATTCTCAAAATATTTATTAAGTCAAAAGTGACAAATTTTTAATATTAGTACTTTTTCCAATATAGCTAAATAAAGAACGACACACACACACACACACACACACATATATATATATATATATCACTAAAGGTATACGACAGACGTACAAGATATGAATAGTTTGGACGCTAATGATAAAACTGGTAAGCCATCCAAGTCACCGAACAAAAACAGAAGGAAACCAAATGGTCCTAAACTAAGCATAGATACTGTCAAAACTAATGTGCCAAGAAATGAGAAAAAAGATAAGATAAAAGTAAAGAAAATGACCTTAAATGAGACTAATATAATAGACTCCAACAAAAACTCACAGAATAAATTATCAAATGAACGTAACTCACCCAACGACACCCCGAATGCTAATCCCAGTCTCAACAGACGAAAGAAGAACCCAAATCCTACAAAGACTAAACAATCTAAGGATGATAATTCAAAAAAGAAGAGTATTTCTTCGAAGTATGATAGGCAAAAGACAAAAACTGTTAAAAGTTTCTCCATGAGGAACTTTTCACAAATTGATCAAAAACAAAGAGATGACGAAATAAATCAATGCATTCATGTTCTAGGTAAGGATATGTTTAGACTTTTCAAAAATGGACGTTATGTCTCCTCGTATAGCCTTTTATTTAAATCTATTGATAGACTGACCATAGAAGGAGTAAAATTTGCCATTAATGTTCCATATAACTATCCAGCTTCAGCTATTAAACTGTCTAGTAATGAAAGTAATGTTCAAGGCTTATCTAATAATGAAAATTTAAGTGAATTAATAAAAAATTTTAATTTTAAAGCCCGTCAAATGAATTCAGAAAAGCAGCCTATTCTATCCCAAATAAATTATTTAGTACAGGAAATAGAACTGTTAACCAACAAAGAATTTAGAAAAATTGACAAAATGCGACAACTTTTCTATTCAGGATTCGTCTAAATGAAATATTCCAAATATTGCATAAATAATATTATATAACCGCACCACTAAATTATATATACTATTTACAGTAAACCAAGACCTAAACAGAAAAGGAAATGCTCTTAGGACCTAATAACGGATCTATGTAAGGATGATTTAAAATATACGTACGTGTTTTGTCTATCTATGGCCGTATCAAACAGATTCTCAAAAATATAACTGGGAAATACGCCAATCAGCACTCCGAAACAACAAAAGCCACATATAGGTCTATTGTATTTATTTATAATTTAGCTACATATGTGAGACACCCTGAAATTCTTGAGAAATCATCATGTCTAATACATATGCATACTTGCTATTGAGTTCGTGAACCTGCCAGTCGCTGCTCTCCTCAAGAATTTTTCAGTTCAATATCAAACGCGAAAATAACACAAAACACATATTTGATCTATACAAAGTATATCAAAAGCTAATGGGAGTCTTGTCTATAAATATACATAGACATAATTTCTTCAGTAACATATATAGAACATCTTCCAAAATCAAAGTAAACCATTACTACAAACTTGAAGTGAGATACTTTGTCTTATTGATCTATAAGAATGACTCCAGCATTTCCTGCACCTAACTCACCATGGGTGGAGCCACATGACTATGCTAGGAGATCAGTATCCCTCGATGACAAACCTCAAGCTACAACAGCAAACGTGTCCACCTCTGATATAGTTCAAAAAGGGCTATCCTTGGCTGGTACAGGTTTGGATTCTAAATCTCAAAAACCAAGGTATTCATTTAAGATGAAAACAAAAAACTATTCTGCTGAAACTGTAGCAATAAATAATAACGGAGGTACCACAAATCAATTTGATTCAAAAACAATACCAGATGCAGAGATTGTGGATAGCTTATTTAACGAGATTCTTGAAGATGGAACATACTTTTGGGGTTCAGCTCAACAGAATTTACAACATATTTCTATTAAAAGAAAATGGGAATTAGTTTGCAGAATACGCGCAGCCTCTATAACAAATGGGAAGGTATCTCAATTGGGGGATAATAATAACGTACCAGGGAATAATACGATTATGAACACTGAGTTTTTATCCCAATTAGATAATGTATTGTCAACCCCTTCAAAGACTTCAACTACGTTACATCAATTAGAAAAATTACTTCGACAAAAAAGTTTTTGTGATTCATTCATTAAAGAAAACTGTCTAAAAAGTTTAGTTCAAATACTTTCAAAAATTAATTCAAAGACTCAATATGTTTATTTAGGATGTTTTAAAACTTTAATGAATAACACAGAGGCTCGAGTTATGGTGTTGAATAGTCCTGCTTTATTGGAATATTTTAGCGATATTATGATAAGTAGCGATTCCCCTTTAAAGATAAAACTACAATCGTCTCAATTACTGTTATTATTAACGTACTTGGATTCGGACAAAGGTTATAATATCATATGGAATACTTTGGAACCAAAAGCACCGGAATGGTTGAATGATATCAAGGCAATTATTAACACTTTAGAAGAACCTGTAGATAAAAATAAAAATAATCAACAATACCTCCAATTTCCAAAACCCGAACAAGCAATAGCTATTTATTTGTCATCGGTATTATTTTTGATCAATTCGATCATTGAAGGTTATCCTTCATTGAATAAGAAAAATACTATATTAATGTTATTTAAAACACTCGATATACACAAGCTATTTTATTCACTTGAAAAGATTGATTCTGTTACCCTTGAGGAGCAAATAAAGAAATATAAAGTTGAAGAAGAAGCAGTACGAATGAGAACAAATGATGATGTTCCTATCTTACCAGGGTTATCTTTTGGTTCAACATTAGAAATTCTAATTAAAAAATCCAATAATACGCCGATTGAGCAGCCTTTAGGTGATTTGTTTAATTCTCTTTTGAAGATCCTGGACACAAGAACATATTCAGAATCCATTAAATTGTATAAAGCATTAAGTTCTATATTAAGTTATTTGTTAGAGAAATTTCAATCTGATTATACGGACGATGGCAGTTCAAAAACCATATTTCAAGAGTCAATTGAGAATCTCATAGACAGTTTACAATCTGATGAGATTGCCAAAAGGGCTATGGTAGAATTGAAAGAGTCTGAAGATGCTATAGCAGAATTAAATACAGAGATTACTATGTTGAGAAAAGAGAAAAATTTAGATAACAACGACATCCTTGAGCAATTAAAGGAAGCAAATACACTATTAGATACAAAGGATATTGAAATAGAAAGTTTAACACTGGATAACAAAAAATTAGAAGAAATGCTAAGGATTGAAAAGAAAAATCTTCAGCATAATATAACGCACCAACGGTTTAATGAACCTTCTAATAAGAGACCAATGTCAGTATTTGAAAAATTGAAGCCTAGCAGCGTTGATCATAATGTCAATATTTTAAAAAGATCATCATTTTCTAATGTTAATCAAATTAAAGGTAGCCAACGTGTGTTATCACTATCATCTTATTTACAGGGAGCCTCTTCTAAAACAGTTTCCGATGCATGTTCTGAGAATACTACAGATGATACTTCTCTTTCGTTCAATCAAACTTCTAACTTCAATAATTTATCCTTATTAAAAACAGAGAAAGATAAATTGCAAAAAATACCATCATTTTTATCGAATAATAACTCTACAGAAACATTTTCTTCTGGAATTTCAGTTCCACTCTCTAATTCTTCATTGAATTCTGTTCTTACGGAAAGTGCCACATCAAGTAGTATTCCGGTTCTTCCACAACTTCCTCCCCGTCCTCCTTTTTCTTCCTCCTCAAGCTCTGTACGACTCCTACCAGGCCCAAATATTAAAGAAGATATTCAGATAGTATGTCATCATCCACCACCACCACCTCCATTACCCGTGTCATTAATTTCTAATATTGTCTCGGAGCCTTTTATCTCAATTGATGAAGAAAATGATGAATCATCTGCTGGAGCTCCTCCTCCCCCTCCCCCTCCTCCATTTTTAAATAGTACCGTTTCTGATTCTACTAGTAATAGTTTGATTCCACCACCACCACCACCTCCACCACCATTTTTAATTGATTCGGCAAATCAATTAGATTCTTCTTTGCCTCCCCCTCCTCCGCCGCCTTTGCCAGGGAAATTAACTTCTATGAACTCACCTGTTGCTAGTCAGAAGATAAATCCTATAAGACTAAAGCAAATCCACTGGGACAAAGTTGATAACATCGAGCATACAATATGGGGAAATGGTCCTGATAGAGAAGAAGTACTAAAGGCTTTGATTGGCGGTGGTATATTTGACGAAGTAAACGTAACATTTAAAATGAAGGATCCAGTTCCAATATTAAAGCAGGCCAAGAGTGACACTGATAAATCTAAAAAAATATCATTTCTATCAAGAGACTTATCACAACAGTTTGGAATTAACCTTCATGTTTTTTCCTCTTGTTCTGTGGAGAGTTTGGTTAATAGTGTCTTGGAATGTGATAACAAAATAGTACAAAATACCTCTGTACTGGAATTTTTTAATAGAGAAGATTTAGTCAATATACCAATGAGTTTAGCAAAGAAATTTTCTCCATATAGTTGCGATTACTTCAACGAAGAACAGCCTATAAAATCACCTCTGGAATTAGAAAGATCAGACCAGATATTTTTAGGATTATGTTATAATTTAAGATCATATTGGCAACAAAGGTCACAATGTCTATTAATCGTTATGACATACGAAAAGGATTATTATGATTTGGTCTATAAATTGCAAAAAATCGATGATGCTATTCGAACCTTAAAGAATTCTATTAGAATAAAGAGTGTCTTGTATATCATTATTGAAATTGGAAATTATATGAATAAGAAAACTGTCAGTGGTATCAAACTAAGTTCTTTAACTAAATTACAATTTATTAAGTCTAGTATTGATAACAATTTATCATTCTTACATTTCATTGAAAAATTAATTAGGTTTAATTATCCTGACATTTATGGATTTACCGATGACCTGAGATTGGTAGAAGATTTAGGGAAAATTACGTTGGATCAGCTTGAGTCAGAGTGTAATGAGTATTGTTCGAGAATTGATAAGATGGTTTATTCCATTACTAATGGTAAACTATCTGATTCTAAAAAATTACATCCGATGGATCAAATTTTGAAAAAAGCAAGGTATAAAGCAACCAGAGCAAAGGCTAAGAGTGAATTATTAAAGAATCAATTTAAATTGACCAATAATGATATCGGGAAATTAATGAAGTATTATGGTGAGGATCCTCAAGATAGAGAAAGTAAAAACAAGTTTTTCCAAGATTTTATTGAATTCAGTTCAGTATTTAAGAAATGCTCGAAGGAAAATATTGAAAGAGAAGAAATGAATCGTGTTTATGAGCAAAGAAAAAAATTAGTTGAAAAGCGTTATAACGACGCTAAGAAAGAATCTAATGATAATACTGACGAAAACTCAAATGATCCAGTTGATGCATTACTTGGTCAATTGCGTGTAGTTGATACACAACCAGAGCCGCTGAGAAGAAGAAGAAGCACTAAATTAACCACAAAACAAAGCCCAAAATCAAATAAAGAAGGAGAATTATTAGAAAGAACACAAGCTATGTTAAACGATATTCAAAACATTTAAGATCCAATATGTAAACATATAGTATATAATATCTTGTTTTAGGTTCCAGATAAGAACCAGAATACTTACCCGCACACAATTTTAGAGATAAGTCATTTTGAACAGCCCCGCGATGTTTCGGTTCCTTTTCCAAATTAGGAAATGTGATTGTAAGACCACTCAAAGAATTTTTTATTGTCACAAAACAAGAGATTAAAAGGAAAATAATACTCCATTTAATAACTTAATGTACGGAACAGGAATATTTTGATAGAACAAGCACATACTTATAAATACATTCACAGTGCTTTTATAATAAGATAATAGGCATATATATATTTCTTTTCTCGGTTTAAAAATCTAGCAACATAGCTCATTCCTTTACTATATAATTAAGTTATAAATAGAAACAACATGGCTCGTGTATCAGTGGCTGTTGGTTGTGCTGTCGGTATACCCATCGGTGTTGGTTTGATAATAGCTTTATGCTTTTGGTATAGACTACAAAGAAAATTCAGAGAAGAGGAGGAAAGAGATAAGGAGTTTGAAAAGCAGGTTCATGACGACGACGAGGTGATTAACTTTGATAATATGGAAACATGGAAACAATCTCCGGAAGTTTACAATGAAAAGGTAGAATATACTGGAGTGATATCTTCAGAAGAATCTGTTGATCCAGAAAATTCTAATTGCAAGCAAAAGGTTACTCCCAGAGTGTTTAAACATTATATACCAGCATATCGTAAAAAGGTACAATCCTTTCATGCCAATGGATATTCCTTATTAATGAATAATGACATTCCGATCACTTCTAATAGTAATACTCCACCGTTTAATGTAAATCAGTCTCCAAATAAAGCATACCTTAGAGATCCTAACTTAATTTCACCAAGAAAGCTAAGTGTGTATGATCAAATAATCCCAATTATGAGTGAGACAGACACTGCATCTGCTATAAATTATAAAAATACAGAGTCAGACTCACAAAGTCAACCACATAATAATATTAAAGATAGTAGAAGTCAGTCCACAGATTCATTAATGAAAAATTTACATAGTCAGGATTTTGGTTCATATTATCCACGAACGGCTTCGTCGCCTAATATTAATAATAACTTAAAAAGGGGTAACTTGAGTTTCAATAAATCAAAATCAAATATGTCATTAAAGAGTGACTCGAAGACTTCAATATCATCAGTGCCTTTAATAGTAACTAAAGCCGAACAAAAATTAAGTGCTCCCATTATATTAGATAATAACAGGCCGAGTAAATTAGAGATAACACATGAAGATCAATATGAAAACCATTTTACTAATTACTCTACAAACAAACGAAGTTTCATTAACAGTTTGAAACCAAAAGATGTTTCAGATAAAGTTTAGTATAATATATAAAGCATATAGTTGAGTATTTTTATTATTCGTTGGATGAACATTTACATTAAAATCAGACTGCATCGATTATTTTTTAATAAAAATCTGGTAATGAAAAAAAGTACATTTCATTTTATTTCATTTTATTTGATATTTCCTTTTATAAAATTGACTTATTATATAGTATGCTATATCTATTATGATTTAAAGTATATATATTCAATTTACTGTTTATCTATTTACAGAAACTTTGCGTTGTTTATTTATATAAATAAAGAACGGTTGAAACAGAAGAATATATCTATATATATAACGGAGTAGAAGCAGGTTAATGAGATAAAGTTTTGTATTTGCTTTCAGATAATAAGTCGATTTGCATGTCCTGAACTGTTAAGCTCCATTCATGGATTAAAAATTCCTCATCGCGATTTTCTCTATCTGCAATTAATCTAATCTTACCAGTTTGATTCTTGGTACCTTTGATGTAAAATGTTATATTAACTTTTCCAGCAACAGGGTTTAGTGTGCCATATACCCATGGTGTCAAACCAGCAAACTCGATATTTTCACCTAGTAACTCTTTAGTTAATGGTGATCTACGTAATTGGTATAATGTATCTGAAATAATGGGGTTTTCAGTCTTTTCATAGTTGAATATAAGAGCCAGAGCAGCAGTGATACCAACGGAGAATGCAACAAAGGCATAAACTTGTTTCTTTTTATCCTTTGTTGGGTCAGGTAATTCCCTATCAATTCTCATTGGTTTACCAGTAGTAGTTTTGGTTCCAGTTATATTTGTTGTTGCAGCATTTCTGATGGCTGTTGTGGTAGATAAACTACGTAAGGCAAAGGAACTTACAGCTTTAGAAGGTAAACCTTTGGTAACTACTCTTGAAAGCATTGTTGGTGTTCTGTTATTATTAATAAGAATACTTATTTTTGTATTGTGTAAACCTTAGGAAAACAACTGTTTAATAATCCAAAATTATTCATAAATGTTTTCAAATTCTCCTTGTTTAGTTAAGAGTTTTTTTTTTGTTGTTGTTAACCCGAAGACATTGACAACCGACAAAACAAGTAAACGATGAAGACAAAAGAACGAAACAACAGCTGGGCATATGTGAAATATAGATAAGAAGGACCCTTTATTCGGCTATTTTGCATTATATTGTTTAAGCTGATATTGTGAATTCATTAGTTGCAATATATTTAAAAACCAAGAACAATGTCATTTGTATGTTTGAATTCTATTTGATATATACTTTTCTGCAGATCAAAGACAATTACTAACTCACCTATTTCATATATATGTGTGATCAAATTTAGACGGGTAAGGCTATACATTTAGGTATCGATTTAGTATTGGTTTCAACATGCTTAGCAGGGATTAAAAGAAACACTGGATTGACTCCAAAGTTAGACTACATTGAAAATGATACCGCAAGAACATACACGTCTAAATATTTAAACATGGGAGAATCAGTGTATGACTATACGGTAGCAACGTGTGGATCATCAAAGTATTTTTCCAGGAAATCATAAAGTTAAAACATCTCTATTCATAATTTTCTATATAGATATATACATGTACATATTCACTCATATGCGGCTACATATTACAGGGGAGTAACCCTGTCTTCGTTATGAATGGTTGCTGTTCCTAATAATAAATAATCATAGTTTACAAATCTGAAATTTATTGTACAATGCTACAATCTCTCTAATCATCCCTAGTTTGGCCTCGAGCTTCGTTTTCGACTTCTTCTCTACATGTAGATTTACCTTACTCTCTTCACGATTGTTGAAAAGGGGCGATGTTTGGTGCGCCGAGTTTTAAGAAACGAGATGATAGGAACAAAAACATGTTGTGTTTACGTATGGAAACCTTCTAGTTGAAAGGTATTAATTAGTTTGAAAAGAATTAATAAGTTGTCTAAAGGATTATATCAGTACTAGAGTTATATTGAATTTTGTAATCTCGTTAGTTTCAGTTATAAATAGGTACGGTTTACTCAACCAATCTCTATTATATATTTATCACGGTCATGAAAAGTCATAAGCTAGAACCTGACAGTCCTTTGGTACTATACACACCGGAATATTCCCAAGAATTACTATTCAGAATTAAAAATATTTATCAAGATGATATAAAAAATTATTTTCCTCAATTGAAACTGGAAAAGCTTATTGATCTTTTGGAACATACACAATATCTTTTTGAGTTATACCTTGATTTTATTCATAAAAACAATGTCAAAGATGCCCTTACTTCTTACATTATTGGGTGCTATTATGTCTTCCTAATTATGCCTCAATCAATTCAATTTCAAACAAAGAATAAATCATACAGTATTTATAATGATATGAAAAAGCTATATGAAAACCAAGTTAATATGACGAATGTTTTATTCATGATTAGAGACGAAATTGAAGTAATATTAGATGATTCTACAACAAAATCGAGTGAATTAAACCAAGCAATAACTAGAAAGCGAGCCTATTCGGTTCCAAACGGTGTTATAAATGCACAAATCCGATCCTTGTCTTTGGATAATAATACCAATTCTAAAGGTAAAGAAGAGAAAAATGGAAAGATTAATGAAATAAGACCTAAATTCGATACTTTGAAGCCTAAAAAAACGACCATAGAGGAAAATCATAGCAAAAGCACAACGAATATAGAAGATACTATCGAAGAGCCAACGAACAGTGACAATGAAGGCTTTAATGATGATTTAGAAAATGCATCCCCATTATGGACGGCGCCATCCTTAGCATCAAACGGTCAAGTAAAAACTTCAGCTGGAATAGGAGCTGTACCATTGCCAGCATTGCCATTAGATGACGATGAAGCCTTTGAACCAATAGAATTTCCTGGTTATAACACGCGCCCAACTACTAGTAATGATAGTATTAATGATCGAGAAGATTTCATTAAAAAAAGAACTGGAAGGATGGCAATGTCAATGTCTGAAAAGTCAACTAGTCTTCAAAAATCAAGTTCAACACCCTTTAATCCTTTAGATAATATAGATACTAACCCATCCGATGACGTTGAAAATCCTATTAATAATAGGACATTATATCATAGAAAAAATTCCTATCACTCAGTCTATATGATGGAGGCAGAAAATAATGATAATAAATATGATAAATATTATGATAATTCCAATGGCTTTGTTCAGAGTGTTAAAAGACTGCAAAATCAAAGCATTATTACAGCGCCAGAATTATTTTCAATATTATCAAATGCATCAGAAAGATCTAAACTACTACTAATTGATTTGCGAATAAAGAAAAGATTTAAAGTAAATCATATTCGCTCGACCAATTATGTCGCAATTGACCCACACTTATTATGGGATGCAGATAAAAATACTCCAATTTACGATATAAAACTGTTAGAAAAACTTTTAGAGAATAAATTATTCAAAAAACGAAATTCGTTCAAATATATTGTCTACTATTCTGATATGAAAACATATATGAAAATTGATTTTGATTATCATTTTATCTTCTTTTATTTATTAACAACTTCAATCGATAACAATGAAGAATTTAAAACAGCACCAACTGTATTGTTAGGTGGTTTTGAAAAGTGGAAGAAAATGATTCATAAATATTCACAAGAGTACGAAATCAATGCACTAGATTTTATATATGGGCCTTATAATAGCCGTGGAGAAAATATTACATCACCAACGTCATCAAAAGCATATACACCACCTCCGTCTACATTCAATACTAAATCACCCGACAATAACTATAACAACCAAGTTACTTCAACCAGTAAAATTGGCGATGTTCCAGAACCACCAACATGGTCACCACCAGAAGTTCCGTTAAGGATTCGAAAGAGACCACCACCACCACCTCCAGTATTAATTAATGTAAAAGCATCAGCATCGATTTCTTCGCTACCAACAATCGCGAAAGACACTCGTGTTGAGACACTTTCAACTGTACGTCCTCCAATGTTACCACCAAAAATCCAAATTAATGATACAAATACCGTCTCATATAGGGAGCCTATGCCACTTCCTACAATTCCAATTGTACCATCTGGAATTGCGGTTAAAAAGGCTCCTAAAATCTTAACTAATATTAAGGAAAATACTATTTTACCAAGTGAGCCTAGAGCATTAATAACACGCTATACAATACCAACGATTGAAAAAAGTACAAATGTTTTTGTTTCATTATCGATAACTGGTTTAAGAAACTTGGGTAACACGTGTTATATAAACAGTATGGTGCAATGTTTATTCTCTTCAAAGATTTTCCGTGATTTATTCTTGAGTAATCAATATCAAAAATTTCTTAAAAAGCATGTTAGCCGCCGTAATAATCGTGGTCAGCAAGTATCACTCTCAAACTCTTTTCATATATTATTTACAAAAATGTATTTGAATGGCGGTTGCTCTGTTGTGCCGATTTCATTTTTAAAGACTTGTAATGTACTAAGACCTGATTTAAAAATCCCTGATGATCAGCAAGACACTCAAGAATTTTTAATGCTCATATTAGATCAGCTTCATGATGAATTATCAAGGCAGGATGAAGTTGTTAATACCTACCCAGATCTAATTCTGTATGATACAAATAAGTTAAAAGTCGATGATAAAGAATATAGGAAATGGTTTGATGAAAATATTATTAGCAATGGATTATCCCCTATTGATGAAATATTTCAAGGACAAACAGAAAATTGTTTACAGTGTCAGAGATGTGGTTTTTCAACATTTAATTATTCGAGTTTTTATGTTTTATCTTTGGCTATACCTAATAAACGAAAAAGTTTAAATGCATCGCTTTCAAGGTCATCAAAGAGGATGAAGTTAGAAGATTGTATTAATATGTTTACCGCTGATGAGATCTTATCCGGTGAAAATGCATGGAATTGTCCCAAATGTTATGAAAGAAGGAAGCAAAAATTAATCGAAAAGAGAAAAAAGGTTGATTCTTCAAATGTTGAGAGGATTAAAAAGGATAAAGCTAAAAAAGAGAGCGATAAATATAAGAATAAACATAAAATTTTTAAATTTCACCGGAGCACAAGCAAGAAACGTAGTGAGCCAAGTAAAAGAGAAAGTATAAACAGATCTTTGTCACCTTTTAGATTAATCAAGAAGTTAGAAGAAGTCACAGAAAAAGAACTTATAGAACCTAGGGATGAGCTCAAGATTGAGGATAGTAAAGATGATGAATTCGATGAATTCGATGATGAAGATGATGAAAAAATTAGAGAATGGAAGAATAAAAAATTAATGACTATCAAGACGCTAAACTTTATTAAATTACCAAAAATCTTAGTGATTCATTTATCAAGGTTTTATTACGACTTAACAAAGAAAAACAACACCATTATATCATACCCATTAATATTAAACATTGAATTAAAAAATAATGAGGTGAATAAGTATAGGTTATTTGGGTTGGTAAATCATACAGGAAACCTGATTAGTGGGCATTATACAAGTTTGATTAACAAGGAAGCTAATCATAGTTTGAAAACTGATGAACAGAGATGGTACTATTTTGATGATGAGGTTGTTCAAGCAGAAAGTAACCATGGTGATATTGATAAAGGTGTGGTGAAGGTTTCAAGTAAAGATGCATATGTTCTATTTTATGAAAGAATTGAATAAATAAAGAAAGCATATCTTTATTGAATAAGAATTTTATATAGTTTTTAAACATTTTAAAGGTAGAATATAATAGACGCCGAAATAATTATATATTATTTGAATAAACTGTAAGAAAGGGTATTCCCTTCCGGACATATTGAAACACTGAAATATAAAGGCATTTAAATATTAGAATAAGTAATTGTAATATTATTAAAATTTGGAATATAGAAAACTAATTATAAAAAACCGATAAAGGATGTATATGTATATATATGTATGTATACTAGTACATACGGATCATTAAGTCGTTAAAGATTTAAACACCAAAAGTTTTGATGTAATTCTTAGTTCTTTCAGTTTCTTCTCTTCTCTTTTGAGCATTCCAGTTTAATTCATCACCCATGATTTTAACTGTACCTTCAACAGCGTTTAAGGCTTCCTTTGCATCTAAGAAGGCAAATCTCGTTCTTCTCATTAAGAAATCTAAAGCTGTTCTTGCGTATTCGTATTTAATGGAGTATTTCAATTCACCGATGGTGAATGGGTAACGGAAGGCATCGAATGGACTAGCTTCGCTGTTTTCGACGATGTGTAGATCAGCAATGGTTTCGACCTTTCCTGGGTTAGAATTGTCTACTTCCTTGTCTAAGATTGTGTAATTTGTGGCTAGAGAAACAGGTAATTGATTGATGTTGTCTTGTTTGAATAATTCACAAATGATTGGAGATCTTGTACCGTAATTTTCAGCTAAATGTTGTGCCATTGGACCGGATAGATCGTATTTTTGAGCTAATAAAGCTTCTAAGTTTGGATTCCAGTTTTCACCACCGGCTAATCTAATTTGTCTAGTGATACATGGTTTAACGTTCTTGAATCCACCAACCTTGATAACTTCATCGATGGTTTCTTCGGCCATTTCTCTGTAAGTAGTCCATTTACCACCTGCAATTGTAACTAATTTGTTCTTTGAGGTGAAAATGAAATGAGATCTGACTAAACCTTCGGTCTTACCACTCTTGTTACCGTCCAATTTTCTTGGATCTTGAACTAAAGGTCTGATACCAGCCCAGGCACTTAAGACGTCTTCTCTCTTGACAGGGAATTTAATGTAGTGTTGTAATTCTTTCAAGATATCTTGGATATCAGCTTCAGTAGCAGTTGGATTTTCTGGAACTTGCTTCATTGGCACATCAGTTGTACCAGCAAGGACCTTTCCTTGCCATGGTAAGAAGAACATGACTCTGCCGTCAGAAGTTCTAACATCTAATAAACCCATGTCCTTTGGACAATAGTATGAAGGTAAGATAATGTGAACACCTGAAGATGGGACAACCATTCTTGGGTTAGTGACAGCGACTTCGGAAGTGATACCTTCGATAGAGTCCTTGTCCTTAATAGCTGGAGCTGGAGTCTTTGTTAAGGCATCTGGTAAACCGTCCTTGTTGTTATCCATTTGTAAAATACGGTCACTGTATGGACCAGTAGCATTGACAACGGTCTTTGCTAAGACGTTGTAAGACTTACCAGTTTCAGAATCCTTGACTATAGCACCCTTGACATCACCAGTCTTATCATCTTTGATTAATTGTTCAACTTCCATGTAGTTTAATACGGTAGCACCTTTTTCGACAGCGGTAATAGCTAGAGTAGAGTTTAATCTAGAATCATTGAAGGTACCATCATGGTAAACTAGACCGGCCTTTAAGGTTGAAGCGTCTAACATTGGAGCGACATCGACAGTGCTCTGTTTTGATAACAGATAGGAGCTCTTCAAGTTCTGAGAACCAGCGAATAAATCGTACATCTTACAACCCATGTAGAAGTAAGGAATTTGCCAGTAGGTGTAGACTGGGATCATAATTGGTAAGATTTTACATAAATGAGGAGCAGTGTTTAATAAATGAGCTCTTTCATTTAATGCTTCAATGACTAAATCTAATTGATCCTTTGAGAATTCCCAGAAGGCTTTTTCTAAGTAACGGACACCACCGTGGGCCATCTTTGTAGATTTGGAAGAAGTACCTGAAGCGAAATCATTCTTTTCGACTAGAGCAACGTTCAAGCCTCTAGTGGTAGCGTCGACAGCACAACCCGCACCAGTAGCACCACCACCGATGACTAAGACATCGAATTGGTTGTTTTTGGATAAGTTAGAGATCAATTGACTTCTGGAAGGTAAGTTGATATCTTCTGGTTTGATGTCGATTGGGGAAGCAGTGCTGCTTGCGAAATCAGTTAACGGCGATTTTTTAATTGATTTCTTAAACATGTATAGGGAACCACCGGCAACGGTAACGGCACCGACAGATAGTAAAACTTTCTTTGAGAGAAGTTTCTTTGTTGTTATTCTCGAGAACATTATTATCTAATTTTTTTTTAAAATTAATAACAGGGAAATGACTATGATTCGATTGTATCGTCTCTATGTCTATGGTGTATTTTGTAATGTAGAAGGAAAAGAGGAAATAAAAGAATAAAAATGAAAATAAAGTAAGGTAGTATCGATAAGGGTTACAAATAAAATAAGAAGTATTTATATTAAAAGATATTGGTAAGAATTTTCAATTCTCATTGCATGTGGAGAAATAGAGAGGGACGAAGGGAGGGGGCGAGAGGGAGGAGTAACAACAGCAACAGCGACTGCTGTTGCTTGTTTTACTGAAATATTTCCTTGAAGTGTCGAGTTTCAAGATTCCCCGTCTTCAGGCAAATTAGGTAAACGTGTTCTTGCAGTGGAGAATCGCAAAGTGTTATTTATTTATTTATTTATTTATTCATCTATTCATTCATTCATTCATTCGTTTCGTTATTGCTTGAAGTTGGGTATTAGGCAACAACCACCACAGCAATACATAACCCACTAATTATAGATCTTTGACAGCGAGCGTGCTTAGTTGGACAGCAGAGCCCAGTCCAGTCCAGTAGAGTTCAGTACAGTGCAAACACAAAAGAGAATAGGAAGGTACTGCGGGGCGGTGGGGTAATACTAACTCCCCGCCAATCAGAACGTGTGTAATTTTGGACGATAGTGGGGTCGTCCGTCGTGACAGATGGCGGAATACCGGGATGTGTGTGGGTGTTTGCCCCGCGATTTGCCAGTCACCCCCTTATTTCCTGTTTGGGCGATAAGGTTGTCGGGTCTAACGCCGAAACGCCGCCAAAAGCAATTTATATTTGTGCTGTTGTTGCTTTTTTCGCGTGGCGTCGGCCCCGTTTTTTTGGAAGTTGTGCGGGTTTTCCGTGGTGAACGGGGGGTCTGGATGCGGGGAGGGGTTTCCCGATGTGTAGATCATTTTTAGGTAATCCGGTGGTGGAAACAATCGTCCTGGCCACAAAAGTGTAAAAGTGGCATTTCATTGGTCAGAATAAATAGATATATAGTAAATATATTGCTTTGGTAGTGCAAACGTATAGAATGATTCATTGAAATAGAGCACATTATGTAACCGTATCTATGTACATTGTGAAACTACGGATGTACGTACGTAGCTATGTCCTTACCTGTTAGTTTGGTTCTTTGTTTACTGACAATGTTCTGTCTCCTTGAATGGAAACTATTCTCCAGAGTGGGGGGTGGGAGCTGAAGGGTTTACGCACACAGACTCTCTCTCTCCTTCCTCCTTGGAACTCACTCCGATATACCCTTCTTCTTTGCTCTCTTTAGTTTCTTACGTATTACCAGCGTTGGCACCGAGCAAACAAAGTTTTGTAATCCTGAAAGAACCATCGACAAGGAGCAGCACAGCGATAACGGCTTTAGCCCATATATCATTTCGCTTAGCAAATGTTTAGGGTATGGGTGCGTTAGCGATAGCACTATGACATCTAGTGAGTCAATCACCGCACTGATACAGTCGAATAAATGTAATACTTCTTTGGATATTTTGTTAATATTGTTAATAATAGTGTCAGATTTAATGTTTTTACTATTCCCTTCCCATTCTACTATATACAGCGTGTCCCCGTTATTGATCACTGTCCCGATAACATACACTATTGCATATATTGATTCACTTGTCAGGTCGACATAAAGAATATACGAGTTGCCGCTGGTACTGGTACTGGTACTGGTACTGGTACTGGTGCTGCTTTCGTTGTCCTTGCTTTTGCTCTCATTACGTTTAGTTAATAATTTCATACCACGAACATAACCGTCTTGTAATGTGTCAATCTTAATATCCTTATTTATCTTGGCATCTCCACCATTGGACTTATCATCCAGGTATTCTTTAATCCATGGCTTTCTGCTCTCTAATATATCATTAATACTAATACAATAGTTTGGTAGAACCTTCATTCCTAAATCATAATTAAACTTTTCATCAATTTCAGCATCGTTTTCAATATCACTCACTTGTTCTTCATCCGATTCCTCCTCTGATTCTTCGTCGTCCGATTCCTCATCCTCAGAATCATCCTCTTCTGAGTGTTCGGATTCCTCGGATTCCTCTTCCTCCTCCTCTTCCTCACTATCGTCATCTTCTTCGTCACTCTCTTTATTGTACAATCTCATGGACGGATCTTGTCTTAGCACAGTCCATTTTAAAAACTCCTCTTCCCGAATTCTGCTTCTACTCCTTGACATCGACCTCGACCGTGACCGTGACCGTGACCTCGACCTTGATCTACTAACACTGCTAGTTGCACTTATTGTGCTAGCTATTGAATTATTTCTACTATCCCTATCACTCGTGCTGCTAATGTTACTATTGGTTGTATTAATAGTATTCATTACCATATCTCTCTTCTTGATACGACTTCTACCTCTCTCAATCTGTTTCGAATCAAATTGTACACCAACCCTACTCCCACTAGTATTACTACTATTGCTCACACTGCTATCTTTCGAGTTGACATGACGCACCTTACTAGCACTGCCGTTATTCAAACTCCCATCTTCCTTGCTATTACTTTTTCCCTTGTGACCGCTAGTCTTTTCGACAGGCCCATCATCATTCTCCAAAGAACTGTTACTATCCGTATTACTGCTGGCCATACTACTGTTACTACTCTCGTCACCGTGGTACTGGTGATGTAGTGCTGTTTCTTCCCCATCAGGGTTTACTAACAGAATACTCTTGAAATGACCCTTACTACTTGGTTCACCCATTAGTGTGCTTGTATTTCTATATCTATTGCTATTTTTTTTCTTTTACTCTTGCTCTAGCTCTTGCTCTGTATACATTAATACACCTTACTATCTTCCTAGTTATAGAGTTGTTCTATTTCCCTAATTCTCGTTTTCTCTTTCTCTTGCTGTTCTGTTTTTTTTTCCTTCTTATTTACCAATCAAACGGCCACACATACAAGCCTTACGATATTGAGGCTACCCTGCCACAGAGACAAACACCACTATGAGTTTTCCACATTGAATAATTGGTATAAAGGAAACTATTGTCTCTTTGACATATATGCAAGAAAACAGCAATAGTAGTCTCAAATTGCGAAACCAAAGGTATACGATGTCTAATCTTTGGCAACCGCGAGTTAACCCAAATTTAACACCTTTCGGAAACCCCGTAAAGAGAATTTTCGACTCGCAAGGTACATTGTCCTTCCAATCCTCTCTAGCAATCTATAGGCTGAAATTTTTCCTTCATAAATATACTACACTTATTAAAGGTCATCCGCTAGTGGATTCACCCTCAGATTCTAGTATAGTAAACAGTATCATTACCTTACTCATTGATTTATCTCACTACGTAGATGAGATTCCCCCCATTGTTGGACCAAGAAGATATGGTAATCTCTCCTGTAGAAAATGGCATGAAAAGGTAGACTCGATACTACCCCAACGTATAGATACCTTACTTGCTTCACATCTAGAAATAAGCCAACAAAGTGAAAAGTTCCGATTAATGGCCAATGAATTGACATATTATATTCAAAATAGTTTTGGCTCAAGCACAAGGTTAGACTATGGTACTGGCCACGAATTATCGTTCCTAGCATTCGTTAGCGGTCTTGATATGCTGAATTTGTTTGGCCCGACAACTATTCACTGCATTGAAACAATCTCAGCAAATGATTTCCTACTAATATTTAATTACTATTACAAGCTAATTCGCAAACTTATACTGACCTATACTTTGGAACCTGCGGGATCACATGGAGTTTGGGGATTGGATGATCACTTCCATCTCATATATATTCTGGGAAGCTCACAATGGATATCGGAACCTGCCTCCGTGATTAAACCAATCGATATGTTAAGACAGAATGTTACCCAGAATTACGATACAACAAATTTTTATTGTCAAGCAATCAATTTTATCTTTAAAGTTAAATCAGGTCCATTTAATGAGCATTCGCCAATCCTATACGATATTGCCAAGAACGTTAAGAACTGGACAAAAGTTCTATCAGGTTTAGTGAAAATGTATAACGACGAAGTATTGAAAAAGTTCCCCGTGGTTCAACATTTTTGGTTTGGAACCGGATTTTATCCATGGGTGGATTATTCAACACGTAAACCATTACCAACTTATGAAAATGCATCAGATACAAATTTAGAAGACAGTAGCAGTCCTGTTATCAACAACAGCCCCACCACACATACCAATAGTCTGAGTGGCACAACTATACCTAGTCACCACTCATCATCAATACCCTCAGACTTACCTTCGCATCCTAACATCATGAATAATACAATAATGAGGCCATCTTCACAGTTTACAAATAATCGGCATACTTCACCTGGTAATCTAAGGCCTTCAATGGGACCACCATCTTCAAGAATTATTAATAACTATATGGCATCGTCAAGGAAGATAAGTGAAAATAAAAATGATATTCATAATGCTCTGCCAGGCAAGAAATGAATATTCAAGATACGCATATATCTAAAAATAGAAATAAAGTTAGTGTTTGTTCAAGTATATATCATTATATATAAAGTACTGTTATTCTTTTTTTCAACTAATCAACTACTATATATATATATATTCACTTTATAATCGTTTCTTTTCTTAACGACTACTTTTGGTACATCTCTCTGATATGCTTAGTAACTCGGAATAAGTCTATTTTTCTCAGGCACATTCAAATAAAAAATCAATTATAATAATTTGTAAAACAAGAAGTTTGAGATGAAGTTACAAAGAATAGAAACTACTTAAGTTGAAGTATCTCCTCCCATATTAGCTGATCTATACCTATAATGAAACGAAGGGGATTTGTTATATATAATGATGACAATAAAATAAAGCAAAAGAATAAGCCAAATAAATCTAGCAAATCGATAACTACTAATTTACGGCTAACTAATCTTTCTGGGGGATTGATACCAGCAAGAAATAATGGATCTATATTAGAGTCTAGAAGTATTAATGTATCTTCGTTAATATCATCTTCTAGAGTGTTGAACAAGAAAGAAACTGAGACACCAAATTCAGCATCCACATCAAAAATATCAGATCTAATGCGAATATCAAAATCTTCCCTACCAGCACCTCATCATAAATCTCAAATAAGTAACATTATAAAAGGATCTGGGATTAACTCTTCTAGTAAGTATATCCTTCGAGCACCGCATATATCACGAGTTAATTATCAATCACAAATAACCAATATTCTGAAGGGTTCGCATATAGAATCATCATATGCATCTAAGACTAAACCATCCAGACCCCAGTTGAAATACCTACTGCAATCTAAGTCATTTAATAGTATAAATAAGCCTGCCTCTATGGTTACAACTTTACAAAATGCTTTGTGTAAATTTAATACTATGACAAGAATATCAATATCGAAAAATGATAATACCCAATTTGACAAACTATTAACTATTATCGAATTACGAATAATAACAAAATGTGAAATATTGTTAATAACATACTATGAAGCGCAGAAAAGTATAATCGTGTTGCATAATGCACCATCAAATTTCGCCAAGGCAACCATCGATTTGAATAAATTCTTTACCGGTCAACATGATATTCTAATTCGTTATAAGATTGCAATTAATTCAAAACTGACGATGAAATTAAATGATACTGTGTATTGGTGTCTACAGTGGAAACTAATACAGGTATAACCAACTACAATTGTAAATCATAATAATATTCTTTAATTATAATTATATGCATATGGGTTGATCCCTAACTAATAAATAATGTGTTTCGATATCTATAGAATGCTACTCTATGTATGTTAAACTATCTCCAAATCACTATCACTATCCATATCTTTTTTTTTATTTTTATTTTTCAAAATATCATGTTTAGCCTCTCCAAATGTCTCTTGCCAAATCTTTTCTCTCTTATTCTTCTTCTTTAATATTTCAACCTTCGAAGGCTTCAGTATTACATTATTTTTCTTAAATTTCAGTAAATCCTTAATTTCATGTTCCTTCTCATGTAACACTTTATCTATTTCATCTTCATTGCTATTACACTTCCTATTCTTTTTCTTATTATCAGAATTAGAATAATTTAGAATAGCACTGATCTTACCATGTGTAGGATCAAACCCTAACCGTTGAATAATACCACTTTGCAACGCAACTTGTGTGGTCTTTTTCATCTTTTTAACTTCGCTTGCATTGTTATCCTCTCCGATTATGTCATCTGTCTTACTCAGTATTTTACTTAGCTGCTTCTCAATTAAATTATCTTTCTTGGTATCTAATATTTTCCTTCTCTTATTCTCTAGATTGTTTAGCATATCTGGATTGTGAAATTTTTCATCAAAGAAGGCCTTAGCCGCATTTGTATTACTGAAAAACTTAGATTTACCACCATATTTATCTTGCATGTGTGGATTTTGCTGGAGCATACTTGGTAACATATTGAAATGATTTCTTTTATTAATTGTTTTATCTCTTCTATTTGAATTTGAATCACTTCTGTACAACACAGGCTGTGACTCTGTTTTAGTTGGAGCACCTAGTGCATAGCCACCATTTAGATCTATTCTTTTCGAATTTGCTTTTCTAAACTGTATCTCTCTGTGATATTCACAGCATCTATCGACAGATTTATTAATAGGTGTTGCACACGGTCTATTCTGAGAATGAATAATTTCAGGACACCATCCTATGTCACGGCTCTTGCCAATTTCCAATATACATTTAAAATTATGAGTAATTCGGAGGTTGAATGATTTGATAAATTGCTGTTTCCCTGATGGTCTCCACGGCAAGATTTCAGGGTTTAAAATAGCAATTATATCTCCTACTCTAAGGTTATAATATCTTTCAACGCCAACCTTGCCAAATATATAGACATCTAAGTTATATTTGAAATTCGTTAACTTGAATTTCATATATTTTTGTGGCTTGTCAGTTGCTGTCATTTTAATATCATTCTTTTCACAAATAATCCCAATAACGGCCCAGTTCGAATACTGAGGTTCCTTAAATTTTGGAGGCTTCACTTTTGCAAATAATTTGTTTAACCTCAAAATTTTTATTTCATTTAACATACTATTCAGTTGGTTAGTTGGAATATATCGTTTATTCATCCAAAGATTTGAAAAATCTTCCAATTCATTAACAATTTTCGGAGTGAAATTATTACTATTATTGTTATCCATACCATTAAAAGTATGGACTCTTGTATTCATCATTTCCTGGTATGCTTGAGATTTGGTCTCTTCTTTTCTTTTGGAATTTTGAAATTTTTCCATAAAATATGACGTTACAGTACTGGAACTAGTGTTTTGCTCCACTTCCAAGTTTTCTCTTTGTAATCTCTGTATTAAATTAACTTCATTACTATTTACACTGTTTACTTTCTTATCGTTAACCTTTAAAGTATGGGTGGAGTTTTTGTCGGTACCATTATTCATTGTAGACACATTTCTCCTCTTCGTGGGAGAGCTTGGAACCTGAATACCAATAAAATTGGGATCAGTTATCTTAGTTTTCTCCTTTACCCTAGTTAATCGTTCTTTTAAATCATTCTTTTGGGTTTCGATTTCATCAAGCCTTCTCTGGATATCAAGCTCCTCATCACTTTCTGAAGTAACGTTATCGTAAGGATCCCTCTTTATGAAATCTCTTGGATCATTCATATTAGTAATATATAGATTTACTTCGAAGGTAGCCCAGTCTTAATAGAAAATCTTTTATAAATGGCGTTCTCTCTTTATTAACAAAATATTTTACACTCAAAATTACTAGTGACATTTCGCATCAAAATCTTTTCAAAGACGCGAGATTTCACACTTACGACTCTAAATGATAAAAAGTTGTATACATCTGAACAATATAAATCAACCTGCAGTTAAAGTTTTTATAGTTACAAATATATATTTAAATTATAATTAATGTATATGATTATTACTCATTAGTTTTAGTTTTTTTGTTCACGCCTGAACTTTTATCTTCATCCACAGTTGAAGGACGTTTGAAAGTAAAGCCTGATGAATTAGATGTGAAATTATTGTTTACTACACCAAATATATTAGAATTATTATTCGTGTTAGTAAACGGTGATCCAAATGTTCCAAATGGTGAACCAAATTTTACAGGATTTAAAGACGTCTCCGGTTTCTTCTCAGTTTCAGTTGCTGCTGGATTAATAGAATCATGGTTAAGGATAAATGCAGACTTTGAAGTCGAAAAGGTTGAAAGATTTTTTGAATTTTTTTCTAATTGTTGAGATGTGAATGGATTAAATACAGGTGCTGCTGAAGAAGTAGGATTTAACTTCAAAACTTGAGTACTTCCTGGAGTAGCAGAATTTACTCCAGGCGCAGTTATATCAATCTTTGATAATCCAAAGTTTGATTTTTTTGTCTCGCCATCGTTTAAAGATATTGGTGAACTGGAATTGCGTTTTCCCCGGTTATTTGATTGCAGTTTTGATAATTTTCTTTCTAGTAATTTTGTTTTCATTAGAGCTTGTTGTTTACCTTCTTCAAAGGATTTCTTTTTCAAATCTTCAAACTCTTTCTTCAATATTGCTTCTGCTTCCTTACGAAGATCTTCCTTTATAGTTTCGATAGGAAGATTAAGTTCGCTGGAAAGTATTCTCAATTTAGCACCTTCTTCGACACGTTTCTCAAATTCAATTTCTAATTCAGCTTTTCTTTTTTCGATAACTTTGTTAATCTTTTCTTCTGATGGTAGTCTAATGTGTTTCTTTAGCTGTTCTTTAGCTCCTTCTATTCGTTCAACAGTTTCTTCCTCCCATTTTTTCTTCATTTCATCTATGTCTGTTGATTCTTGATTTTTACTAATACTGTCTGTTTTTGCTTCTACAAAATTCCTTTTTTCTAAGTCGAATTTTTCTTGTAACTCTCTTGTTTTATTTTCGATAAATTCTTTCTTTTCTTGTTCAAACTCTGCTCTCATGTTAGTCAGTTTAGCTGTGAAATCAAATAGTTCATCTTTGTTATCACTCGTAGCTTCTTTCAAAATTGATAAATCTTTCTTTAATATATCAATTTCCATATTTAATTCATTTGCTAATTTTTCAGAAGCAGATATTGTTTCTGAGAGTTGTAGTTCAGTTTTCATTGATTTTTCCAAAGCTGCTTCTAATTCCTCTTTAATGTTATCATTATCAGAATTACTGCTGAACTTCGATTTTAGCTCATCAATGATTTTTTCTTGTTGTTTTAATGCACTTTCCAAATTTTCGTTCTCTACAGCTAACTGACTTTGTTGAAGGTTCCATTGTGCAGAGGTAGCTTTGGCAGCATCTAATTTCTCATGGGCTTGTTTTTTTAATCTAACAAATCTATCGTTTAATTCGTTATTTTCATATGTCTTTTCCTGAATTAGAGATTTCAAAGAACTAATCTCTCTTATTAACTGTTCTTTTTCAGCTGGATCAAATTTAGGTTTGTCAAACAGTTGTTTTGAATGATCTTTCCAGTGTTCGCTTTCAGCTTTATACATCTTGACTAATTGCTCCTTTTCTATCAATGAATTTTTTAAAGTATTCATGTCATTTTTTAATGGCGTCATTTGTTCTTGTAATTCAGTAACCTCTTTTGTAATATTTGAATTTTGGTCTTTTAGACGGTTTCTTTCAAGTTGTAATGCAGTATTGTTCTCCTTTAATAAAGTTAACTCGTTTAGTTTTGTCAACAAATCTCCATACTGTAATATTGTTTTTGAAGAATCCATATTATTTTCCGCTTTATTAACTTTTGCAGACCTTTCTACTTCAATTTCCTTCTTAAGTAAAGCGTACCCTTGTCTCATAACTGTTAACTCACGTTGTGAGACAGTTAATTTCCTTTGAATGTTATCTCTTTCGTGACGTAAGCATACGAGAATATCTTTTAAATTGGAATTGTCGGTATATCTACCATCAATTGGACCATTACCATATTCAGTTTTTGTTAAATTTAAGTTATCATAAAATAGGCTATTCTGTGTGCACAAATCTTCGATACGTTCATTAGCTGAAGCCAACTGTTCTTCAATCTCATCCTTTCTTTTCAATTGTTCCTGTGTATTACTTAACTTTGTGGAAAGAGTAATGAGTTTGTTTCTCAATTCTTGGCTTTCAGTTTTTGAGGCATTGTTAATATTAGACGTGTCTGGATATTTTGCTATTTCGGTTTTAAAATTATTTTGTATAGATTCAACCTTTGCTTTTTCAATGTTTAATAATTCTTTTAAGTTCTTTATCTGTGATTCATAGATTTTTTTTAAGTTTAAAATCTCATTTTCTTTGTTTTCTAGGCCATCTAGTTTGGTTTTTAATGCGGACTTTTCTTGTTCTATTCCTCTAGAATCCTTATCTTGTGCTCCTTTTAGTCGTTCGTTTTGATCTTTTAAAAGTGATATTGAAATTTGTAAATCATTTCTTTCGTTTTCAAGTTCTTCGAGCTTTATTTGTTGTTCTCTCTTAGATGATTCAAAATTTGTAGTTAAAGATTGTAGGGTTTCCTCGACTTGTTCGTATAATTTTAAATAATTATTAGCTTCTGATTTACTTTGAGCAAGGTCAAATCTGAGCTTTACAATTTCCTCATTCAGAGTGTTTGTCGCTGTAGTATTTGCAGGCTGTGATTTTGTATCAAAACTATATTTCATGTTTCTAATCGCATATAATTTATTATCTAATTGTTGGATTTGGGTATTCAAATCAGCTACTTCGGCATTACTTGTTCCTAATTTTTCATTTAAACTTGTAGAGTTTTCATTTAGGGCGTCAACCTTGCTTTGATACCATTTAATTTCCTCAATCTTACTTTCTTGTAAATTTTGTATCTGTTGATCCTTTTGACCAATGGTTTCATTTAGAATCTCATTTTCACTATCATATCTTTTCACCTTTTCTAAAAGTAATCTTTCTATATTGTCCTGGTTACATTGAAGTTCTTCTAAGCGAGTTTCTAAAGTTGATTTTAGTACTTTTAGGTTATTTCTATCTTCAATAGTATTGAATAACTCATTCTGAAGGGATATATATTTTGTTTCTAACTCTATCTTTTCCGTCTTCACTGTGGAATAAGTGGTTTTCAAAGTTTTTAAAGCAATATCAGCTTTCATTTCACTTTCTTTAATATTCTTTTCATTGGATTCATGAATTAAGATTATTTCTTCGGATCTTGCTAATTTATGGGCATATTCTTTATTTTCTGTTTCTAATACAGTAATATTGTTTTGTAATAAATTCATTTTATCCTCCACAAATTTCTTCTCGCTTTTAGTTTTTTCTAATTCTAGAGTTAAATCAGTCAAACTTTTATTACTCTTCTGTATAGTGTTATGCAAGTTCTGAGTGGTTTTAACAGAGTCGGATTTTAATTCAAATAACTCAGTTTGTAAATCATGTATTAGCGTCTGCTCGTCATCAATGTTCTCTGTCTCTTTACTATTATTAGGGTGGTCCGAGCTAGTAGTTATATTCAATTTTTTAGAAGCGAGTAGCATATAAGCATCACGTTCTTTTGTTAATAGCTTAATTATATTTTCTTGTTGGTCAGAGTGTTTTTGTAAAACTAAGAGTGCATCTTTTGCCTCCTGGATATCATTCTTTTCGGAAAGAGTATTACAATCGTCAATGGTTATATTATTTTCGTTTAATTCTAATTTATCAGCCAGAATTCTAACTGTTTGTAATAATTCCATGTTGTTCTTTTGCAATTCAGTTATTGAATTAAATTTCACTAACCTTTCTGATATGATCTTTTGTGAATCATTAAGAATGTTTTCATCTTCACTTGTGACAATTTTTTTAATGAATTGAACTTCGTCCACAGTTAGTACGTCCTGTGATCCATCTTGATTTGTCCACAACAGTAGCAAGTATTGAATTTGGCGTGCTAGATCTGATCTTTGCATTCTTAACTTTTTTAAAATTGACTTTGATTCTTGATTTTTCTTTTTAAAAGTGGAGAATTCCAGGTCTACATATTCCTTTTCTTTGTTGGTTTTTTCTAATAATTCCGTTATTGTAAATAATTCTGATTCTAATGATTGTGTTCTCTCTCTGAATGAGTTTAACATTGGAATTTTATGTTCTAGTTCCACAATGAATGATTCTACCTGTTTTTGTAAGCATTCCTTTTGGCGTTTCTCCTTTATTAATTGTTTCTTTATGATTGTAAAATCATTGTTTTGTGTCCCTATACTAATATCATCACCTGTGGAACTTAGACTTCTAGATATGTTTTCCATGTTAGTCTCGTGTTCCTTGTCAGTTAAATATTGATCTATAGTTGCCTTGTGGTTAGAGCATTCGACTTGAGAAAATCTCAAGTCGTTCTTCGATTTTGTTAAATCTTCAATTAATCTTTTTCTTTCTTGGTTATCATCTATAGTGTAATTGCCATTAAATTTATCCTTCAAATCTTTCTGGAGGGTTTTAATTTGGCCTTCTAGTAATTTAGTCATGCGTTCTTTGATGCCCATTTCCTTTGCAAACTCCTGTTTTTTTATGCTTAATGAATCTGATAAAGTTTTCACTTCAATCAAACTTTCTTGTAGTCTGCTTGATAATTCTTGATTTTTCTCGGTAATTAAATCAGAGTTTGACTTCAGTAATTGATTTTCATTCCGTAAAATTGTTATTTCATTGTTTGTATCGTCAAGATTACTGCTATTATTTTCCCGGTATGATTCATAATCATGCGTTATATTAATAATTTCACTCTGTAACCATTCATTATGTTTTTCTAATATATCTAAGTTTTGAGCTTTGGCTTCTATGTCCGCTTTTAATGAGAAGTTTTTTGTCTTAAAGTCTTCTATTTCAAACTTCAACTGAGTTAATTCAGTTCTTAATTTCTGGTTCACTTGATAGATCTTTTCATTACTCTGTGCTGTTTCTTGGTTCTGAATTTCCTTATCATTAAATAAATCAAGTAACCTTTTATTTCGCGAAATCAGAATATCCTTTTCAGCTAATATATTTGTGAGTTGTTCTGATATCATATTATTATTCTCCGTCTCCATGGCTGACTGGTCCTTTAGTTCATTCAATTCAACATCCCTATTTATATTTCTAGTATAAGAACGTTTATTTCCATTGGTTAGACGTTCAATTTCTTGTTCCATATTTTGAATCTTATTATCTGTCATTGCCTTTATCTCATCAATTGCAGCTGTCAACGTTAAATTTTCGACACTTACTGTGTCTAGGTCCTTTAGTTTTTCAAATATAAATTGTTTAACTTTTCCATTGATATTCATAAGTTCATTTGGATGCACATTAAGTGACGATGCCATGTCTGTGACCAACTGGTCTTCATTGTTAGACATTTTTAATTGGTCAAATTGTTGATGTTATATCAATAAGCACGTAATGATTAAAATAATAAATTATCAAAATAGCCAACAAGGAAAATAGTTTTCCTTATTACCTTGTAGTTCAATTATGTAGAACAGTTCTGTTTGGTGTCACAATGTGCTGAAACTTGTATACCCAGATCTTGTCTAGGAATGGAAACCATACCAAAAATTTTGTTTACCAGTTTTGAATCTTTAATTTACTTCCGGGTAAACCAAGTTAAGAATTTTATTTGACTTTGTTTCCATCAGTGCATCAACAGTTATTTTTTAATGTGTCTGGGTGCTTAAATATATGTTGGATTATTTTTTTTTTCTCTTTTCAAACTTTTTATTTCCCTCACAAATGTGGCACGCAATAGATTTCGCCTTCGGGAAATTGCAATGGGGGCACTTGTCTAGCGGGAATTCTCCTCAGGATAGTTAGCAACGAGAAGCCTCGTGCCAAACTGTTGGAGGGGACCATTTTCGATTCTGAACAGGAAGTCCTGGCGAATACCGGATTAGAGCCTAGAGTTTTCCAAGTTCATCTTCTCGTAACTCTTTCCAGAAAGGATAATCTAGGTTCCACACAGTGAGTGGCAAATGTGTGCATGACAAGGTTACCAATATGATTCTACATTTTTTAGATTAATAAAACAAGGTATAAACGATTGAAGTGTAACTTCAATATTCATCTGACACAAAGATAGGAAGAGAACAAGATTTAAAAATGCAAATGTATGACTACTATATTTTATGTTAATTGAATGCGAATAAATGATCAGATGTTATTAGGAAAGGGATACCCTCGAGCATAGTGGAAATATCAAATACAAGGAAAGTTTTCCAAGGTTATTAAGTGAATTATTAATATACGATGACATATTTATGGCTAGAATGATATTAATTATTTATGACGTTGTAAGCAATGTCTATTCGATAGCAAACCATATGAAATCGACGGGTTATATTATAAATGTTCGATTTATTGTTCAAATATAAGTAATAATTCCAACTTTTGTTTTCCAAAGTATTTCAGTTTACGGAGATATAAAGTTTAATATACCATACCAAATCACATCTAGCTTTGTTCCAAACCATTCGTTATATTTTCGAATATAAAAGCAATAATTACTAACTTATGTATTCTCACTTATTTTTTATTACAGTTTCGTCAAAACTTTGACTGGTAAGACCATTACATTAGAAGTTGAATCTTCTGACACTATTGACAACGTCAAGTCTAAGATTCAAGACAAAGAAGGTATCCCACCTGACCAACAAAGATTAATCTTTGCCGGTAAACAATTAGAAGATGGTAGAACTTTATCTGATTACAACATCCAAAAGGAATCTACTTTACATTTAGTATTGAGATTAAGAGGTGGTATCATTGAACCATCCTTAAAGGCTTTAGCTTCCAAATACAACTGTGACAAATCCGTTTGCCGTAAATGTTACGCTAGATTACCACCAAGAGCTACCAACTGTAGAAAGAGAAAATGTGGTCACACCAACCAATTACGTCCAAAGAAGAAGTTAAAATGATCTGTTTCGCCCATTTGTATTACTTATATTATATTTTTAATTGTTTTATAATTTTGGCAATATATTAGCTATATTTTTTAATGGAAAAAATTTGGATAAATCTTATTTATCATCGTATAATCATAGTTATTTTCTTGCGTAGTTTTATTATTTTGTAACTAAAACTTTATTTGGGTCAGTGAGTGAATCCCAGTACAGAAAATCAGGTGCTTAGTGGTTTATGAATTTAAATATATGCGGCTTCCACAATTTGATCCAAAGTTGACGTAAGATTAAATTCAATGGGAATAAATATGTGTGTAAATACATTTATTTCTTACATAAGTTTATGATTATAGAAGGTGTATGTGTCTATTGTATGCCTTTAATTAATGAGATTAGTAAAAGTGGAGTTTTGGTAGACTCTATTGTTTCATGATGAGGGAGATAAAGTGTATATGAATTATTGATTTGATCCAGATTTTATATTAGCCATTGAATCGTTATTAGATTCACCTGTTGCTTCCGGTTCAAATTTCAAATCAAGTTTTCCTTGAGAATTAGTTTCAATTTTTGTTTTAATGGCTTTATTCGTCTGTGTCTCAGCTTTTTCAGTTGATTTCTGAATAGCCGATGATGTGTTTTCAGTCTTTTTAACTGGAGCTTCCCAATCAGGGCAGTACTCTTTTATAATAGTTCTTAGCTTTGGTCTCTTAATTGGTTTTGATAAAAATCCATTCATACCAGCGTCCAAACATTCTCTGATATTACTGGAATCTGCAAATGCTGTTAATGCAACAATAGGGTACGAATATCCTAAATCTTGACGAATCATCTTTGTAGCTAGTAAACCGTCAACCCTTGGCATTTGAACATCCATGAAAATCATATCATAATATTCTTCTTTTTCTTGTAAGGCCTTAACTTTATCAAATGCATTTTGACCATCGTACGCCAAATCTATATTTTTGATTTCTTCAAGAATTAACATACGTCGAATAACTTCTTGGTTGACATGATTATCTTCAGCTACTAAAATTTTGAAATTCTTGCCAAGATTAGGTTCTGATGGGGTATTCTCTGTGGATGTTCCTGCCGTTCCAGTACTCTGTAAGAAAGGTCTATTCGTATTAACATGGCTTTTCTCGTGTTCGTGAGTTTTTAAGGCTGTATTGTTCCTATACTCGCTACTACTACTGTCATCGTGTTTATGACTACTATCAAAGGTATCTGACGTTTTAATACTAGAGTTAGTTCTGTTACCTTCATTATTCTCGCCGTCATTCCTACTGCCTCTTAAACTACTGCCATATGTAATAATTGAAGACCTCGATTTTCTACTATGGATACTCCTTGTAACTCTAAATTTAACCCTTCTATTCTTCCTGCTCTTGGCATTAAACTCATCTTCAAACGGATGATCAACATTGTCGAAATTTATTTCCCTAGTTTGTGTTAAAGGAACAGTAAAAGTAAACTTACTTCCCACTCCAACAGTACTCTGTAATGTCATTGTACCATTCATCATCGTTGCTAATTGTCTACAAATTGATAGACCTAAACCAGTACCACCATATTGCCTAGATAATGTTTGATCACCTTGAACGAATGGTTCAAAGACAGACTCTTGTAATGATTTCTCGACACCAGAGCCTGTATCTATAACTTCTATTGAGATAACCCATGTTTTTGGCTCTTTTAATTCAGTACCAAGTTCGTTGCTACTGTCATCATATAAGTCTGGAATTTTCTTAAACTGGCTGCTGAATATAGCATCATCGTAAGAGCTGGTTGTAGTTGACGCTAATGAAGCTAGATCATCATAATGATCATCCTCATATTCATTCTCCTTTGACTCTGGTTCTAGTTCTGAAGTGTCTTTTTCTCTATTTGGACTATTAGAACCTATTTCCTCAGGCGTTGAGTCTAAATCTGTTGTATTATTATTAATGTATTTTTCATCTTGATCTTTATTTTCGACATGGTTACTATCATTTGATGAAACGGTATGAACTGTAAGGATAGAAGATTCATTTTTAGTATTTTTACCTTCCTCTAAGTTCTTCGTATCAGGATTCTTCAATACATCATCAGAACTGGTCTTTTGGGTACTTGGATTTGTTGAATCACCTTCAAATTCAGTACCTTTCTTAATATATACCTTAGTATGCTTATATTTTTCACTGCGTACTTGATCATATTCACCCAATAATTTCATTCTAACTTTAACATTACCATCTTCTGGAGTGAACTTTAATGCGTTTGAAACTAAATTCATTACTATCTGAATAATTCTATTCGAATCTCCATACAATACCATCGTTCTTATCAAGTTTGGTAATAAAATAATTGATAATCGAACATGCTGATCCCTAGCGACTTTACCGAAGATTGATTTGATTTGTAGTGCGACGTCAGTAATGCAAAAATTCCTTTTCTCCAGCTTTGTTCGCTTTAAGACATTTTTAGAGAAGGTTAATAGTTCAGTCAAAATATGTAACAATAACTCACCAGATCTAAAGATTAATTTTAAACTGTTTCGTATCTTATTGATATTTTCTTCTTCCATTGAGATGGCCGTCATTCCGAGTATACCATTTAATGGTGTTCTCAGTTCATGAGATATATTAGCAATAAATACTGTCTTAGCTTCATTAGCGGCTTCAGCTTCAATTTTAGCAGCCTCTAATTGTTTTGTTCTTGCGCGAACTCTATCTTCTAACAATGCATAATGTTGATCTAGGGCATCCGTCATTGTATTAAAAGTTTCTGTTAGATCTGATAATTCATCTGATATCAGAGTCCTTGAGATTGGAACTCTTGCTTCAATTAAGTTTGATGATGTTATTAAATGCTTTGATCTATAAGAGAGCCTATCATTTGAGTCGGCCGTTAAACTTTGGATTTCACGGTGTGAGGAGTTAGCATCCAAAAAGTTATTATTAGATGAGAATTCGTTATATGCAGATATTGCTGCCTCTGGTGAAGTAGCGTGCATTGTAGAGTCTATCGGTGATGAATGCTTTTCATTACTGGTGTTATTACTATGGTCTTCACTACTATCTTTATTTTCCTTATTAAAATCGTGATAATTACTTCCTGTAAATTTGAAAATTGATGAATGGATCGACGTTCTTACAATAGAATTATTTCTACTTACTGATTTGCTTCCTGGAGTTATAGGTCTTAACCCTCTGCCTTCCGTAATTAGCTCAGTCGCTTTTTGTAATCTGACAATTGGCTTTACAGCCCAATGCGCTAATGGAAAGGTAATTAACATTACAAATACACCTATTCCAACAACTGTACCAGCGATAATTTTTGTCAGTTTGGTTGATGGAGATAAAAATACTGATTCCGCTTGGGATACTATTGCAACCCAATTAGCTAATATAAAGGTACATGAAGAATATCCCACTGCTACTTTTTTACTGAAAAAGAATTTTGTACTTTTTACTGAACCACCTTTGTTTTGTCTGAATGATCCTGCGAAGAAAGTACTGTTTTTTAATGGAAATACCTTTGTTATGATACTTGCAGCAGCACCAAATGGAGGGAAAACAAAATGATAGCCAGAAACTTTTGATGTTACATTACTGTAGACAGCAGAAACTATCATTACATTTGATTTTTCTAATGCTGTTGTGTCATTAACAGCACTTAATAAACCTTCTGCACTCATGATAATTGTTATATATCCATAAACTCTTGGTTCTGATAATATGATTGATGGGTTTGCCAAAATTGGTAGTGACATTGACATAAGATAATTAAGGGAATTTGTCCCATTTAGCACTGGATCTGTCAATATACCACTTTCATCTAACGATGATGGCAAAGGTATATTTGTTGATAGTGGTAATAATTGATGCAAAACATTATGTGAGATGGTGTCACCTGTACCATTATTAGTAGCATTTAAAACAGTATTAAACGATGCATCATATATTGTCGCTACAGAAAATATATCTGAAGAGCCTAAAAATTTTTCAAGTACACCTTGTGTATCTATCCAGTTTGCTCTTGTCTTATTACCTGCCACATAGTTGGCTAAGGCGGTCTGTAATGTATCTCTCGTAGATACCCAATAACACTGATAATATAAATAGCTTAAGGTTTGATCGATCTGTGAAGATTTTAACTGTGCTGCGATGTAAAGTCTGTCGGATCTTAAATTTTTATAGTTTGACGTGAAATAAACACCTGTAATAATAGCTAAGATAAGTAAAGATAGGATAGCCACTATACTCACCAAAGCTGTTAGCTGGGCTCTTATACTAACTTTATACGGTGGTTTGGGAAATCTCTTCAGGAAAAATGGTCTCATTTATCTTATTTTGTTATTATAGGATTTCGTGTGATCATATGCACCAGGATTAGACGGGAAGCTGATATGTAATCAACTAAACGTATTCTTGTAATAAATGCTAATAGACTATTACTTTGGTATAGCTATTTTTATAGTAGCGGTTGGTCACAACTTTTACTAATAATTTCTATATTCAAATAGGTTACATAAGCTATTAGATTATTATAAATAACAAATTTTTCGTATCGCACGGTAATAAGAGGCGTTTCCATTAATAATTGGCGTCACACGTCCGGGTAATTATTTTTAACTTGCTGTATTATGATAAAAGGAAAATAAAATTAATTTAGTAAAGTTTGTTATAGTTGTTAAAATGTTAGTGTATTTATCATTAATATATTTATTTTAGTGTACTACCGTAGGGACCTTGTAATAGAGAGAGCCATAACTAAGAAAGAACCTTTTGAGATGCATGGTATAGGGTTGTAGATATATTTTATCTCTATTTTCTGGTCGCTACTATATTGTGTAGGAAGCTGTGTCTTAAATATAATTTAGGTAACAGGATATTAGATTTTAGATGTAGTTTAAATATCAAAATCTTAGTTGTTTTACTAAATAGTAATAATTATAACCAACAATAAAAATATATATATAAAACCCAATATTTTTTTAATGTTTTGTTGAAGAATACACCCAAGGTATTGCTTTTGAAGTTTAATCAATAAATAGAATTCTGTATATATCCCATATAAATTATTGTATAAAATGAAATAGTAAAAAACGACAACCGGTAAATTTAATATATTATTTTACCAATTTGATTAAATCAATACATAACCTAAAGCGAAAATTTTACTTTGGTCTTCACAATCATTATGATTCCAATTACTATGGCTTATTTGAGTATCATTCATATGGCTATTTAATTTTTCTAAGATGCTAATAGGCTTGATTAAAGTTGCTTTAATATATATTTTTAAATTTGTTAAAGATTCTTTAACAAGTTTAATTGCCTTAAAGAAAAAATCATGTGTGTCAGGATCATACTCTGAATCAGTTAATGACAACCAATTTTTAAAAACAGACGACGGTGATGGTGGAGGAGCTGATGACGAAGAGTCTGCTGCTATATCTGTAGCAGATTCACTTGAAGAAGATATCGCGTTTTTCAAATATTGAGTTGAAATTGATATCCAAGTTGTTATATTAAAGTATGATATACAATATCCGACTCCTACACCAACAGTTAAGGAAACCCCCCAAATGATCCACTTATTATATGTCTTCCATATATTTTTTCTTTGTTTTCTTTTTTTTCTAGATTTTCTATTATTCATTTTATGACTGGATGCTGAGGAAGATAATTGTTCCGTTGAGGAGGAAGCATCTGAAATATTTAGTAATTTTTGCCCATCATTATATTTTTTTGATAATTTTAAAAGATATCCAAACATTTTATCCAATTCTTCTTTATTTGATATGATAACCGGTGGATATAATAAAGTAATTAACTTGTTCTTTAAAAATGTGTTAAGAATACGTTTAATCTGATAAAAATTATCATTTTCGGATATTGTTAAAACTGGTTTCTTTTCGTTAACTTTTTGTGAAACTCTATTTAATAACGAGACTAATTCCCTTGACTCCTGAATAACAATTAATATTCCTGTACATTTTAAATAATCATTAGAATCATATGAAGTTGATAATTGGAAAAGGTTTTTATATCTTTTTGGAATTGTTTCATAAAATTTTAAGCTTAATCTACCTATAACTAGAATCTTAAACAACTTAAGGTTACTACTATTAAATCTTGATGAGTTTTTCACTTCTTGTTCCCTTTGAGTATCTTTCCCTTTTAATGACAGCTTTGGCATTACAAATGAACCTGAAGATGAGGTTAAACTTTTAGTTATTGTGACACTATCGTCATTTTCAATTGCTTTATTACTTGATAGAATTTCATTATTTTTAGATAAATTTTCAGATATCAGTAGACTTGATTTAGATTTTTTGTTAATAGCAGTCAGTGATTCAAGTTTGGTTGGTAAATGGGTGCTACTAGTATTACTATCACCACCGTTATTATTATTATTATTATTATTATTATTATTATTATTAGTAGTAGTACCAGGGTTATGTAAAACTGTATTATGATGCTTTAATGGAGATGGTGAAATAGCTGATTCGACTTCTTCTTCTTCAGAAGTATCACTTGAAGACAAAACACTCACTGTATTCGCTTGTGAAGAACATCTTTCTATGGGATTAGTTATTGTAAAATCTGTTTTCTGTATAGCATGCCATGATTCTGGTAGATTGTCATTCAACCTTTCATTCAGATTTGTAATTGGGATAGGAATTGAAACTGGAGTATTGATGCGTTTGTTGTTATTTGGCTCTTGAATTGAATCAATATTTTTACCCAAGAGTTCTAAAACAGAAAAATGTGGATCTAAGAGACTGTTCCCAGTTGTGGAAATATTATTTGATTTTTGAGAATGAGCGGCATCTGAAGATCTTGAAGAGAGGGAGGAAGTAGATGATGATGAGGAAGTAGATGATGATGAGGAAGTTGACGCTGAAGTTGAAGCTACAGTTGGATAATATTCGTTTTTGGATATATTTATATTCATTGATTTTCTTATACTTCAAGTGAAGTAACAAAATTCTTTATAGTGTATTTTCTTATTGTTCTTTTCCTATGCTAGTTAATAAATTGGAGAATGAATGGTACAAAATACTTTCTGAGTGATTAAAAAAGACAAAATAATCTATACTGTGGTTTTCTCTATATATAGGTATAAAAATCGCTTGTAACAGTTAACTGGTATTCACTATTTTACTAATTTGAAATAATTACTAACTCAACTATCACAGTATATATATATATAAGTTTAGTGTTATGTTCCTTACCAGTTTAGATGCTGGTCCCCTTATTTACAAAAGAGTTTGGCGTTTTTGTATAGGAAATCAGCGTTTAGTGGTTGCGATGACTACTGACAGACACAAGTCAATGCGGTTTAATTAGCCACCAGCGCGAAGAGCGATGTGCAATCAGAAAATGGAGCAAAGAAAACTCTAAAGTGGTATATATATGTATACACTTTAAAGAACAATATTATCTATCAATCTAACGACCACATCATGATTCTTCCTGTCTGTTACGTTAATTGCACAACTAATGACTATTTTTTGCATTCTATCTGTAGCACTCTTATCAATTGTCTCGATTTCTTTTAGGGTATCCCAATCGGATATAGAAATATAGTCAATTTTAAACTCACCCGTTTCTAAGAATGGTTCCCATGTTGCTTTCACTGCAGTACATATTTGGTCTCTTGTGGTTATTATATCACTTTCTTTAGATTTAACAACCAAGTTCTGTGCAATTTGCAATCCTTTATATATATTTGAAGCATTAGTGATAGATTCATCACAAAGATACTTGTTCCTACTACTTAAAGCCAGGCCATTTTCATTTCTTACAATTGGTACCATTTTGAGGCGTGTATTCATAAACAATTCATTAACCATTAAATTCAAAACGATAAACTGTTGAATATCCTTTTGGCCAAAATAAGCAATATCGGGCATAACAATATTAAGCAATTTTGTTACGACAGTAGCGACACCTCTGAAAAAATTTGGTCTTGTTTTACCTTCCAAGACTTCACTAATTCCAAGAACATTAACAAAGGGACCCCTTTGTTCATCAATATTCAATGATATTCCCTGTGGGTACATTTCTTTTGCATTGGGAGCGAATAATACATCCACGCCATTTAATGATTCCAATAATTCAATGTCCTGCGATAATGTACGTGGGTATTTATCTAAATCTTCAGTTGGTGCAAACTGGGATGGGTTAACAAATATACTGACAACTGTGTAATCATTTTCTTTGATTGATTGATTGATTAATGTTGCATGACCATTATGCAAACAACCCATTGTTGGTACAAACCCAACTGAAGTGGTAGAGGAATTGGCGTTTAACCTTTCTGAAGTACGCCATTCAACAACTTCCTTAATAGTATGCAATACTTTCATTACTGTTAGATTACTTGGATTTGATTCGATTACAATATGAACTTAAAACAGTAGATGCTATTGCTTGACCCAATTCCTGATATACTTAAATTTTCAGACTACGAAAATACCATTAAATTCATAAGATGAAAGATAAAAATATGAAGCAAGAAGTTTTTCCTTTTTGGGTAATGTCACATGTCAGTCCATTGACTCATATATCCAATGGAAGCCATCGATTATACAAAAAAATACGAACTATACACATTCAGTCAAGACATAAAGGCAACCAAAGCTATTGCGCATGCCATGAGCTTGGAACAATGCATGGTCTGCAACACAATTAAACAAAACAAAACAACCAATTAACGTAGTGGTCAAACTAACAGTACATGAACAAAATTTCAGCAGGTATACCTTTCTATAAAACACATTCTGACCATGTATTAGAGTTCCTATATCCTCGATCCACAACCTAATAGTTACCTTTAATGGAGTTCGAACAAAATTCTTTTAAATTCAAATAGTGAAATTGCCAATCATTTTTTACGAGTTAATCGTTTCACACGAACACAATATTCTGGTTAGTCTATTAGAGGAAATTACCCGGATAACATATCTGGTTTTAAATAAATTACCCGTCTGTCTTACGCATCCCGATGTGATAAACAAAACAAGGTAAACAAAAATAGAAAAACAATGAAACCTGAAGACTAGAGATTAAATTAATGCGCAAGACTTATTTAACCGCCAAAAGTAACTCCAACCAATTTCACCTTTAAATCTGTTGATTGTAACACTATTATAGATTATATACGTTTTCCGTACTATCCACTAAGAAAAAAGTAATGAATTCTGAGACGAAGATAACATCTAATATTCCCAATCCATTTCAACCCACAGCCTCTGCTACAAATATTCCCACGGTATCGGCATTATCGTCGTCAAATAGTTTGCCTGGATCTCAGAGATATGAATCACAAATACCAGTACCTTCATTTTCTCAAAGTAATAACAGATCATCGTCGGATAAACGTAGAAGAAATAGCACCAGTTCACAGACAAGTTTATCAAACATGATTAACAAGAGTATATCAGGTAACAACTATCATAACTCTAAAACAATAAATGATAACAATAAGAGAAAAAAATTAAAGTCAACTGTAGCAGAAGTTCCTCCGAGAATGTCATCAAGGCAAAGCTTACCGGGAAATACCACTACAAACAAAGATCGGTTATCATTTTCAGAAAACACTAGAAGAAGATCTTCAACGACACTAGGGCTTAGTCAAACCAACAACAACAATATGGAATTATCTTCATCACAATATTATATAACGAATAGAGATCCTAGACCACTAAGAGACAAGAATTTTCAAAACGCAATACAGCAAGAAATATTAGATTATTTACTAGCAAATAAATTTGATATTGAAACAAACCATCCTATATCAATTAAATCTCTACGACAACCAACACAAAAGGGCTTTATTGTACTATTTAAATGGCTTTACCAAAGATTAGATCCAGGTTATAAATTTAACAAATCTGTTGAATCAGACATCTATCAAATATTGAAAAATATGAATTATCCATATTTAGAGACAATCAATAAATCACAAATAAGTGCAGTCGGAGGATCCTCATGGAATAAATTCTTAGGAATGTTACACTGGCTAATAAAAGTAAATATTAAAATCGATAATTCGGGGGAAAAAATAAATGATAACTTAGTAAATAAACCAACACAAGAAATAATAATCAATATCAATAAACCATTAAGGACCTTAGATGAACAAGACCAAATCCAAGAAAAATACGAACTAATGGTTGAAAACCTTTTCATTAATTATATTACGGAATCGTATAAAAATTTCCTAAACTCAAGTGATGATTATAATATTGTAATGGAAAACCTCTCTCTTGGTTTTGATAAATTTACACATGTCATAGAGACTGACATCAGCAATTTAAACTTACAAAATGATACAATTTTTAAAAGATTCCAGTTTTTACAAAACAAATCAAAGTCGTTTAAGAACTCGATTGAAAAATTTAATGCCTTAAAGAGTGATTTATATAAGTTTCAAAATTATATCAATTCAATGGAGGTCAAATCAAAGGAATGGCCAAAAAAACTAAGCAAGATGAATTCAGAACTAGACAGAAAACTATCTGAAATTAATGATACTGAAAAAACGATCAGATCAATTTTACAAGAATTAGACACAAAAAATTTATCAATTGAGTTCATTGATGATCAAATAAAATTAAAAAACGATTTAATAACTAGTTTGGATGAGATTAACGATAAATGTGATAAATCTACTAGCAACATCAAAAGTAAAAAATACGAAAATAACGGTATGCTAAAAAATCTACTAAATGTACTAAATCAATATAATATCTCAATAGATAAACTGATCACTGAAAGAGAAAATTTATCACATTATAATAAAGATAAAGACTCATTCAATATCAATATACCTGAATCGGTACTAACCAATTTAGATGATTCAAAGGATCCGATAACTTTCAAGACTTTATTCGATAACAATAAATATACATCAGAGACACCAATTGAAAGAAGTAAGAATGAATTATCAAAATTAAATAAAGAAATACAGTCAAGGATTGAAAAATATACAATAGAGAATAATAGTATTAAATCAGAGATAGTTAACATACAAAAGGAAATTAACGATAAAAATAATAAAGCACAAATGCTGGAGAAAACCTTATCTGAATTAAACTCTAAAATTGTTTCACAGAGGCAGAAAAACGAAAGCGATTTAATCAAACAAAGAATACAGATTGAAGAATTACAGAATAAAAATAAATATGTACTAAAAACAATCGATTCAAATTTCTTAAATGCACAAGTTCTAGTTAATGAAAAGATAAATGAATTAAACTTATTAAAAAAGAGTTTTACTGATGAATCAAGAGAGTTAAATCAAAAGATTATGAAAATAATCGAATTTTCCAAAGATTTCAAAGATAAAATTGAAAATTCAATCAACACAACTCAAAATGATGTATTAATAGCGTTAAGTGATTTTGAAAAATTTAAATTGGACAATTAAATTTCTACAATTTCCCCTAGCATGTTTCATCAATCACATATAAGATTTAAAAATAAATCGTCTTTTAAATATATATATATATATATATATATACATACAAATAGTATTCTTATTTGGTATATTAAATTTATGATAAAAACATATACAACCACTCTTTTTCATCTTATAAATATTACTTTTTTAAGTTCTTGTAATACATCTTACGAATCAATGGATGATGGTCTTTCAAATCCTTATTCTTATTAGTACTATATTCCATATATGCCATATCTTCACCACCTGCTAAACCGGCCAACGAACCTTCGCCTCTAACAGCCTTTGATTTAAACCTTTTATGCGTCCCACTGCCACGTCCAATCGAATTATCTGCATCATCACCAACTTCAAGACCCGCAGCTTCTTCATTTTTCAATAGGACTTCCTGTAATAATTCTCTACGTTCTCTTGCCGATGAATATGCTAAATTAGGTAAATTTTCCATACCATGTAAATGCGTTATAACCTTAAATGCATAACCTTGATCAACCAAGAAAGCTTGCCTCTTTGTTGAATAATACATTTCTTGTGTATCCTTAGAAACCAAAGAATAGAAAAATGCATTGAAACCTTCATCGTTACGTCTCTTAGCTCTTAAGATTCTACCTAACCTTTGTGCCTCTTGACGACGCGAACCATAATGTGAAGATATTTGAATCAAACATGTTGCTTCAGGTAAATCAATAGATGTATCACCAACTTTTGATAAGAATATTGTATTAATTTGGTCGTTATATTGGAAATTTTGCAAGATATTCATACGTTCTTGTTGTGGTGTTGACCCATAAATAAATGGTTTACCTAATTTTAACGCATATTCCTGTAATGCATAGACATTATCTGAAAATACAATAATTTTATCACCTCTTCTTTCATGATATTGGATTAAGAATTGACAAGCTTGAAATTTTGTTGGATTCATAATATATAATAACATTCTCTTTCTAGCAGTTTCTCTCAAATATTCTTGATAGAACTCAGCAGTCATTGGACACCAAACTTCTGCACACTGAACATTTGCAATATGCCCCTTTTGTGAAAGCTCCATCCAATTAGCTTCGTATAATTTTGGACCAATTAAGAAATTCAAATCACTAATCTTATCATCTTCTCTAACCAAAGTAGCTGTTAGACCTAATTTGGCATGTGCAGCAATTGTTGAAACAACTCTACGGAACATAGCAGCTGGAACGACATGCACTTCATCCAAGATAATAAAGCCCCATTCTCTACCTGTTAAAAAATCCATAACCTTTTGGGAATCGTGAGATCTGTTTCTTGTATTTGCCACCATTGAATATGTTGAAACAACTAAACCTGATTCTGTTTGAAACATTTCCTTGTTATCTGATGTAAACACGGCACAGTTTTCTGGTTGTAGTGTACACCATTGTAAAAATTGTTGTCTCCATTGCATAACTGAGACAGATGATGTACAAAGAACGATAACTGATTTTTTAATAGTGCATGCGGCTGTTATACCAACCAGAGTTTTACCTGCACCACACGGAAGAACAATAATACCACTTCTAGCACGTCCATTACCAAACATTTTACTCAATGATTTTTCTTGATATGGTCTAATTTGTGTTGAAGGCTTTAAATCTATATCTAAATCTGGATTACGGTGATCATTTCTAAAATCATATTCTTCCAAGACTGGATAATCTATCTCTTGGCATCTCTTCTTAACAATTTCAACGGATTCATTAGCAATTTCAAAAGCATGAACTGCATCAAGATCGTCATCGTCATCGTCTCTTTCGTTGTCACCACCAACAACGGCACTAAATATAGCTTCGACGTCATTAGGGTTGATGTTTTTTTGTATATTATTTTTATTATTGTTGTTCTTATTATTTTGTTTTGCTTGCTCCTGCTGTTGAATCAAATCTTGTTGTTCACTATCTATTCTTAAGGGACCGATAATTGAATCCTTCAGTAACATCTGTAGAATTTCAGCCTGTGTAGTTTCCACGAAATATCTATTATGCTTAATAACCAATTTAACTTTACCATAAGAAATAGTTGCACTCTTAATAAAATCAATAATGGATTGCGCGACTGGAACTTTTGATAATCTATCCAACACTGATAATATATCATCCGTCTCTAGACCAACTGAAACAGCGGCATATAGAGAATAGGCAGTAATTTTATATTCATGGATATGTGACGGTCTACTCACCGGTTCAGCAATAGTTACCAAAAAATCTTGAGCTTGTTCAGCCAATGGAGAAAACCCTTCCAGTATAATTCTACCATCACTTGGCGAGATCCAAATTGGTCTTGATGCATGATCAGGTCTTAATTTTAAATAACTAAAATCGTGAGATCTAAACATGCCAGAGACAGTATCAGGTTCAAAATCCTCAGGGATATCACTCGTACCATTATTCAAAAAACTTTGATCCTTTGCATCCAACATTTTCATTGAATCAGAGTTTCCGTTAGTTTTCTTTCTGCTTCTGCTTGACGTTGATTTTGATTTCCCAACACTTACGTTTATATTTTGGTTTACATTCGTTGGCTCATTATAACCAGGATCATCGTCACCATTAATAAATACATCATCTCCTTCGTCAACAACTACCGAGCCATCGTCAGTTGCAGATGATTCATCATCATCTGAAAAGAATGATTGACCCATTTCTGGGAATATCCTTGGTGCTGTACTCGTCTTAATCACCTCATTCGTATTAACATCAGTCATATTGCTTCCTTTTTTTATATCTTTCTATTCTTTTTTGGGTTATCTACTACTTGCAGGAGATGAGTTCTTAACCTCTAAATGTTACGGAACTTACACAAGAACAAATAGATGGGATGTATATAATAATAATACCCTGTAGTAATATATAACTTATTACTCTATGATACTATATAATCCTGGATATTACCTTTATACTATTAGTTCTATAACCGACAAAGTAAAGTGGCGATGTTTTAAGATCAATTGCTTACTAACAAACTCCAACATCCTTCTTTTTTATCTTGAATATGAAATATACCGTTCTACGGTTTAGCTTCATAACACCCATCCACTACATATACAAACAGGTAATTTATATAGAATCTGAAGATTTAAGAACAGTATTCTTAATTAACTTGTATAAAACTACTTAACTGTATGAAGAGTGGAATATCTTAGAGTTTGGCCAAAATGGTGCTTTCGTAATTCTGAACTCTCTTTTGCGAAAATATTTTGAAGTCCGAGTTAAACTTGTTCTTTCTATCAGTGTCGGATAGATCTACCTTTGAACCAATAAAATATTTACTTACCGAATGTGTATTATCTATGAAATGAGTGATAAAGCCAACAATTTTTTTTAAGCATTCATCTGGCATTTCTATATTTACCAAATGATCCCCCTTTTCAATTACATCCCTATGATATTCTCTTAAATCGTTTACCATTGCTTCTTGATTTTCCGGCGGAGTCCATTTTGATTTACCTCCAATGATACCATACACTGGGACACTAATGGACTTCAATGAATATAACATCCAATTTGCAGATGGATACAGTGTTAAATAACATATCATATTTTGCCTTTGTGTCATCTTTGTTCTTATACTACCGTCTCGTTCATGATAAATGACCTCAGCGTCAACAAGACGTTTTTTAATCTCTGGATGTACATTTACGTAGAAACTTTCTTTATCAATAAATTCTTCGTACTGCTCCTTATCTTTGAATGTGTCATTCGTCTTTGACCATAGGGCTTTAAAGAAATTAGTTGGCATTGACACAAACTGCTTCTGAGAAGAATGACCGTGTCCCATTATCACAGGCTCGATAGGGATAATCAAGTCAAATAAGTACGGAAACAATGCACCACAAGCTAATGCTTGAAAGCCACCCATCGAATGACCTACAACGACGTTGATGACATTTGAAGAAGGCTTTGGTAAAAATTCTAATTGTGCAACTTTACAAGCATCTCTTGCACCGTCAGCCCAATCATAGTTAATACCCAACTTAAGGTTATTCAATTGCGAGGAATCACCATGTGTTACTTGATCTAATAAGACAAGTTTATTCAGTGACCAGTTTTTTTTATATCCTAAGATATAAGCAACATAATATTCCCATATCGCCCTATTCATTCCGCTTCCATGAAGAAATATTATGTTTACCAGTTTAGCATTATTATTGCAAGAATATTCTGAAGCTTTAGGGACATATGTATACACATCATATACCATATTCAATACGTCCTTTATTGGAACCCTTGTTGCATTTGGAGCTCTAGAACGTACTGCTTCACATATTTTAGTTTCTTTCTTGTAGTTTGAGTCTAATATAGCTTGCATTGTGTCTGTTCTTATGGAAATTTAATGTCCATTTAGACGAATTAAAAAATACAAAATATTTCAACTATTACCAAAACATCCTGTTTCATTACCTAGTTCTATTTTATTTATGTTTGTATTTATTTATATGTCAAATGTCAACTATGGTTGACAATCAATTAGTCATGACGTTCCCCAATTCTTTTTATCGTTATACCGGACTCGAGTAATTTAAAACCGATGAAACAAGAACAGTACGCAAAACAAAACACATTAACTTTTTGGAATTGTTAATTAAAAAAAAGATGTCTATGTAAATTTATATAGCTACTATGAAGACTATATTTATCAGTTTCATAAAATTAAAAATTAATATTGATTACTACTAAAAAGAAATTGATTTATTATCTCCCAGATTGAAAAAAAAACGTACTACCAAATTATTATTACCCCAATGCAAAAATAACAAATTAAAATGAAAATTAAAATGAAAATTAAAATGAAGATAGAAGTGAATATTATGTTCTATCAATTTAGTCTGAGTCATCATCAGCTTCTGTCTCATTGTCTGTTTGTTGTTCGGAATATTCTATTTGTTTTGAACTTCCCATTATGATGTCTTTATTTTTATCATTAGATATTATTTCATCTCCTATCGAAACGGAAGATTTCGATTTTTTTGGTGAGGCTAATGACATTAAGGTTTCCACTGCATCCACTTCCGGTTGTTTCCCACTGCTATTACTTTTGGCATTGCTCTTAGCAACTGATTCATTATCTTTTTTAGTCTGGAGAGGAGGGAGAGAGCTTTCAATAGGGTATCCAACGCTAGAGTAAATATGTTGTTGTGATTGGTAACTTTCGGATGACTGTGATGACCAACGCAATGGGGACGTGTTCAGTCGCTGACTACTGGCTTCGTTATTTTTCTTTGGCGACGAAAGTGCCTTAAGAAAGGCTAGATGTGCAGAGTTAGTAGTACTTTCTTGTCCATCGTCTTGTTCTTCTTTCTCGGTTTCTTTTTGCAATGGAGTCATTGTATTATCCATATCGATTTCATTGTCGATTTCATTAGCTTCTAATCCATTCCCATATGCAAATTTATTTGTGTATGATGAAGAAATTGCATTTTGTAGGGATTGCCTTCTAATCGGTGATACCGCACTATTGTAATTGCTATGATCTAGTTCATTTTCCAATTCAGGTAAAGTTTTGTCTACCCATCCATTTTGTAATTTAACAAAGGCATAATTTAACCTTGTCTTTAAATTATTTGAAATTTCCCTTATCGGTTTGTTTGTTTCCTTTGTTATGCTTGGAGACTTAAGTTTTGGTGATGGAGATAAGAATACTTCTACATTTCTTGACTTTGGTGTTGTTGGTGGCAATAGTCTTGGCCTTGTATTTGGAGATGTCGGTAATAAGTGTGTATTGGTGTGATCGTGATCATGGTCGTGATCATTGTCATTATCGATGTCGACATCATCATCTGAATCTACATTATTATGTTCAGAGTTATGCTCCTTTTTCACTTTCATTGCTTTTGCTAAAGAAATAACATTAACGTTCTTAGTATTTTGTTCTGGGTTTATCAGCATTCCTGAGTTTGAAGATAATGAATGAAACCGTGGGGTAGCCAAAAATCCTATTGAGGCAGACGACCTTCTAGCTTTGCCTGGTGGCGAGGGAGTTACAGGAAGAAACGAATGCGATTTATGTTTATCTTTAGATATATGTTCTTCATTATCTTTAGCTTCTTCAATATTTAGAGTTGGTGAAACTATGCCATTGAGGTCCGTAGACATCCTCTTGGGATTGCCCCTTTTAGGAGTCGTAGTGGAAGGATTATCCATTGTAATGAAAGTGTATTAGTTGGGGGAAAGGTAAAAAGAGTTAAAGATGGTGTCAAATATGTTCTATTATAAATCTAATTTTAGAATTTAACTTTCAATAAATGAGGTTATATTAATTTTTCTGATAGATCCTGCGGCTGGTTGATATGATAACAAAAAAGGTTAGAGAAAATATCTTATAATCTTAGTGGGTATATAGCTTATCCTAGATATGTAGAAAGGATATATATATTATTTTGTTTACGTTCGTTTCCCCTAACAACTAATGCTTGTCCTGGTTTGCTAATCTTGAAGTTGTGGCAAAACAGAAACAAGGTTTGTTGTTCTTGTTATACGTAAGGGGATAAACACCAGCGGATCCGGATGCAATCCGTTTTTTTGGGGGATAGGATTTTCATGTGCACAGAGGTGCGGGAGGGTAATTGTATAATTACAGCAGGACATTAATGGAGAGGGAGATGATATTAAGTAATTAATTATTAGATGGTTATATTAATTTATAAGCTGTGTATAATGCATATATCTATATATGTATCAATATATGTAATGGGGTTATCCCTTCACTTCCTGGAAATTTGGGAAAAATGTCTATGTTGTAAGTTGTATTTCAATGGTCACTTACAAATGTACGCTACCTTAAGCAGTAATCAGTCTTGTTAATCGCTTCTCAATGTGTCTGCGGTTTATCAATTTTCTATCAAGATCCGTATTATTCTGCTGTTACTGTTGGGACCTACCAGCAGCACCTATGTCGACCACACATCTTTCAACCAAATCATTTAAATCATGCCTGTCACACAAAGTTGATTCCCCGTTTATCAATAAATAACTATTTTCAATACCTTTATGACAGACATAACATTTCAGACAATCTGGATGAAACCTTTCATGTTTGCTATTTAGCAGGCAATCTCCTTCGATAATCAAGTTACATTTTTTACACATACTGCCATTTCTTGTATGGTAATGTAATTGGCACAATGGAGTATCGTCTATAATATAACATGTATTTTTCTTATCGAATTTTAAATTACAATCTGAGCACCTAAAGCACTGACGATGCCATTGTCCACTCAATTCTTTTGCAAATATAGGCCTCATGGGTTTCTGTGGAATGTTATTAACCTGTACTATTTCGTTACATGATCTACAAGGACCCTCACCAGTTGGCGATCTTTTCTTATTCACTAAAGAACGAGTTCCATTTATTTGTGGTGGTGAAGAGCTCGATGGTATTATGGATTTGTTAGCTTCGGAATATATTTTTTGATCATCATCGATTTTATGTGCTGGATCAGTGATTGCGTCAATTTCCACATCACCTAAAAGATTCTTTAATTTAGTTATTGTCTTTGGCTTTGTTTTACTATACTCTTCTTCATTATTACAATGATCACATTTACCATGATCTGTATTGTGCACATAATCCTGTTGTCTTTCGATGCTAGAATCTTCTAACATGGTTGTCTCTTCTAAACGTTGAGGATTGTGGTTAATTTTTTTATCTTGAGAGGAGCTGGAAGGTTGAGGTTTTGGTTGTTCCGATGGTTTATCAACAATAATATTATTATCAGTAGAAGTATTATAATTATCATGCATTGTTTCTTCTGATATATTAATATTGTTTAAAGTTGGTGAATTTTGGGTTAATGTTCTGAAACTGATTTCTATGGGATTGATATTCTTTTTATCTATGCAATTGTCAGATCGCACTGATATAGATTCACCTAATCTATTAACATCAGCGTTGTTTTCCTTCTCAAGGTGGGCTAGAGACGAAGAGGCAGATGAAGACCTTGGATCTAAGTTTTCAAAATTAAAGAATGAAATTTTGCCTGTAGAGTTTGTAACTATGGAATTCATTTTTAAATCAGATGAATTGATTGGCATATCTAGAGCTAATAGTTGTTCTCTGCTCTGGTTATAGTCATTATCTAAAAGGTTATTACTATAGGTGCTGTCTTCGCTATTATTCTTTACGTGAGGCAGCAGCTGTTGCAACTCCGTCAAAACACGGGGATCTGTATCAGTTGGAGACTGTGTAGCAGTGATAAAACTGCCATCTAGATCAGAAGTTCTGTTTGAATCAAGCAGGAGCAAGCTTTCCATAGTGCTATTGTTATTGCTATTGTTTAGGATAGACTTAAACTTGGACGGATCGTTGTACAAACTTGGTGCATGTGTGGAATCAATAGCAGATGTATTCAAGTCTAAGACGTTTGTCATTGATATGTGTTTATATTTAGAGTTCGTACCAGTCTTTCCATAGACTGTCTTATTGAAAACTTTTGTATTCATAATTGGAATTTTGGACCCATAGGTTGTATTGTTCATTCTTTGTTTGTTTAACTTATTATTAAGTATTAAATAAATAAAAATATATATTCAGGTATGCGAATAGTAATTATATAGAGAAATCAGAGTAAGAGCAAACAAGATAAACAAAATATTCTTGCAATTTCTAAATATGAAAAATTTCGTTTAAAGAATCAACAGGCCATCCATCATTAAAAGAGAGTTGGATTAAGATGACACCAATTAGCAGGACTTGAATGAATCAACAGGGTTCGACCCATTGTTGTATTGACAGGGCTTTATCGACACGAGCGTACCCCAACTCAACTCAACATCACAATAATAACTGCACTTTGTTTCTATTCAAACTGTCAATTGCACTAGAAAGATAAACATTCAATATTAAAACGAGATCGTCCCTGCTAACAATCTCTGTAGGACGATTCTGACAGATCGTTGTTATTGAACATTTTACAGACGGGCACGTAGAGTGAGTGTCTCGTTCCGTTTTCGATACAAAAACAAAAATATGTAAACAAAGAATGCCCTGTTTGGGTCATAGCCAATTGTTCGTGTATTTTCCTGTTTTGGACTCACGAACTAGTGTCCGTATATCAACGTGTGGTGGGTGGGTGGCATGTTTACCCGGATTTGGAGATGCTATGGGAAGCTGTTTCCCATGTGGAATTGGGTACACAAATGTGAATGGAAGCACCTCCCGGGTATTGGTGAGGCTGCAGCCTAAATATTGAACATGTTTACGAGCCTGATTTCTATTTTTTTTCCATTGAAAGGAACAAAAGGCACACAAATTTTGAAGGAGAAACTGGGCAATATTCGATGGGTGGGATGATTTGATATCTAAATATATATATTTTATATTTTATACACTTGAACCAAAGTTTTCTTACTTAGTATATCAACACTCATTGTAAAGAAATATCAATCTATCGGAGTGGATATTCACACTACATGTAATGTCCTTCTATAATAACCAATTTCCAGTAACACAATACCTAATAGAAAAGTACTACGAGTCTATAAATGAGCCAGCACCGAGAAGCATACATTTACCCGCACCGAAATCAAGCCAAGAACTATTTGATATAATAGATAGTAACTCAGTATCGTCATTATCGTCATCTCCAACACCTGCTGATATAGTTTATGATTTCAGTAATGATAGTGACCTCAAAGATGACAACACTGAAGACGGCAAAATTGACTCACTTGCACTGGTTGCAACAGTGCCAAATACACTAAACAAAGAACATATACCAGCTACTTTATATTCAAAATTTAAAGCATATATTCATTCAATGATATCTTTCCATTCAAATTACCAGACAAATCTTGCTATTCAAAATCTACTGCAGGAGAAAAGTCAATCCTTATCGTACCAACAATGGGAAACCATTGGACGAAAATTGGATAAACTAATGAAAAAGGACCAATGGAAACTAGAACCACAATCAAAATTATATGATTACACACTTATACAGTACCTGACGGAACAACTAAGGGGGTACAGGCTTCAAGAGGATTACCCTAAACTGTTATATCTCATACGAACAACTTGGGTAAGAAATTTGGGTAATACATCAAATGTTAACCTCTATAGACATTGTAATGTTGGAACAAAACAAATAATAGAAGATTATTTTAGGGAATCCAAACTTGCAATAGACTCATTAATCAATAATTCTGACATGGATTCCAATTATCTTTTGGGAATTCTACAACAGACTAGAAGAAACATTGGCAAAACTGCACTTGTTCTTAGTGGTGGCGCTACATTTGGGCTTTTCCATATAGGTGTAATTGCTGCCCTATATGAAGCGGAGTTGGTTCCTAGGGTTATTAGCGGAACTAGCGCTGGTGCTATTGTCGCAAGTATATTCTGTGTTCATACTAAGGATGAAATTCCAAATTTATTAATGAATGTGCTTAACATGGAATTCAACATCTTCAAGGATGACAAAGATAAAAGTAACAGCGAGGATATCCTAATAAAATTACGGAGGTTCTTAAAAGATGGAACGTGGTTTGACAGTAAACATCTTCAAAATACAATGATGGGATTCTTAGGTGATATGACCTTCAGAGAAGCATATTATAGAACTGGGAGAATCTTAAACATTACAGTTTCAACTGCCTCAATGTATGAACAACCACGTTTATTAAATAATTTAACTGCACCAAACGTTATGATTTGGTCTGCAGTGTGTGCTTCATGTTCAGTTCCAGGTATATTCCCTGCAACGCCATTATATGAAAAGGACCCAAAGACAGGTATAAGGAAAGAATGGACTGGTAATAGTTCAATAAAGTTTGTTGACGGTTCTGTTGATAACGATTTACCCATATCGCGATTATCTGAGATGTTTAATGTAGACAATATTATTGCATGCCAAGTTAATCTACACGTGTTTCCATTCTTAAAATTTTCTGTTTCTTGTGTTGGTGGAGAAGTCCAAAATGAATTCAGTGCAAAGATGAAAAAACACTTGAACCGGTACTATAATTTCTTATCTAATGAGGTTGTACATTATTTAGAGATGGCCAGTGAACTAGGCATAGCACCAAACTTATTAAGTAAATTAAGATCCGTCTTATCACAAGAGTATACTGGTAACGTCACAATTTTACCAAACTTAGATATTCTTTTAAAGGCTCATAAATTATTACAAAATCCAACGCAGGATTTTCTACTTTATGAGACTGCTTGTGGTGCTCGTGCAACATGGCCAAAGCTATCAATGATCCAAAATAATTGTGGTCAAGAGTTAGAATTAGACAAGGCAATACTTCTGTTAAAGGGTAAAATAATAATGTCTTCATCCATAAGAAACCCTTTACAATTTAGTGATACGTTCCCGAAACTAATCAAAATTACGGAAGAAAATGTCTTTTCCAATACTATAAAACTGAAGGCACAGAATAATTTTAATGGTGCTGTTATAGACGATAATATATTAGAACCAGAATCAACAAATTCCCTATTAGTTATTAGGGGTGACAGTAAAAAGGACCCTAAGAGTAGGTTTCGTTCTTCAAGTGTAAGGTCAGGATCGTGCGCATCCCCTAGGGTAGGATCATTCAATGTTGGAAGTTCAGATATGAATAGTTCTGCACTCGTTAGATTATCACCTCCAAAGAGTAGCAGAGCATCTGATATTCTCTATTCTGCAACACGTAGAATGGAAAATAATAATCTCAGGCTCAAACCGAGACCCATGACTAATACACGTTCATATTCACGAATTAGCTCTCCAAAAAGACGTAATCGTAAGGCTAGGTCTCAAACAATTGACATAAATTCAATGTATCTTTTTGAAAATAATTTCACTTATCAATAATTACCTATATGACATTAAACTCCATATTTAAATTTCTTCTCTCTCGCTATTTTCACATAGCAATAGACGCACACACAAATACATACAAATTGTATATTCAAAATCTATAAAAGCATATTACCCATAAAGTAAATAATATTCAACATTAACTACGGTATTTGAACGAGTTAATGCCAAATCGTTTCCAAGTGTCTCTATCATAGTTACAATCAATTTTCTTAACTAAATTTTTGGTTTTTATTGTATTCACAGTGATATGGGATATGGAGTTACAACCATCAATATTCAAATACTCCAATGGTGTACTATCTTTAATCTCGTACAATCTTATTATAAACTCATAAATCGACACACCTGAAATAGATGGGTTAATGGAAAGATCTAATTTATGTAAATGTTCAAAATTTGAGATTTGTTCAATTAAAATTTTCATAGAATCGTCATTCAATGCACCCATCTGTGGTAAATATAGCTCTTGTAGGTTCTCTAAAGAGTAGAAACAGTCCATTGCTGAGAGAACAGTATCATCATTAGGATCAAGAAAACCTTTAAATCTAATGTTAGGACAATCACCAAAATTTAGTTTACGAATATTCTTACTGTTCGTGTATTTTGTGATTAATTGTGTTAGTCCTAATCCAGAAATTGATGATCCCATTACATCCAATTCTGTTAAACTTTTCAAATTTTCAAAATACATAAGCTGGTTATTTCTATTGCTCTGAGCTTCAAGATCAAACTTGTTTGTGATGGAATCTTCTCTGAAGGTTAATTTTTGTAAATTTTGAAAAACTATACTTCTCTTCAATAATGAGAAAAATGTAACAAGCTTGCCATTTTTATTATTTTCTAGCCATAAGTCATTCAACTTACTAAAATTATTAATTTTTAACCATTCAAAGGTTGCCATTTCTTCATTAAATGACATGCCAGTTAAACACAATTTTGTTAAGTTGGACCAGTTCATTGGATTGGTGAAGATTGATTTTAGTGGAAATGATTTAACTTTACCTTGATCACATATAAATCTTATCGAATTTAAATTCGAACTCCAATCTGGAGGAATAATAGTGATTTGGTCTGTTCTTGTATTAAAGCTTGATGCAACCGGTACTAGTGATGTGTCAAATAAAACTTCCAAGTTTCTTAATCGCGTAAATACCGATAACACATTAGTTTCGTAAGATTTATCGGCTCTTAAAGTTGTTACTAAAGACAATTCTTCTACGCTGGAACAAAATTTATCATTTGATATTATATATTTGGATAAATGTTGCGTTGTGGAGTTTGGTAAAGCTAAGACTAACTTTTGACATTTAAAATTTTGTAAATTTGTGAAAAATGCTTTTAGTATCTTTGTTTCTTCTGATGCCATTCTTGATGATAATTTAATAGATTTTAGAGCTTTGGATTTCAATTTATAATGAGGGGTGCTTTCATTATTCTGCTTTAAATTAAATGGACATATTTTTTGTAAAAAAATAATAAATTTGCTAAAATTTCTATATGTAATTGATGATAAGTTGAAACATTGGAATAACTGTGGAAAATATAATATTCTGTAATACCAGGTCTTTGAAATTTTAGCAAGTTTCAACAATTCTTTTGAAGAAAAACCTTCCAAGATTAGTGGTAGTAATTCTAATGGTAATCGTCCTAGAAAATCAATTGCTTTTGGTTTAGGTGATGTTTCATTATTTTCACAATTAACTTTAACTCGTTTACCTTGTTGTCTTTTATGTTCTTCTATAGGATCTATTGATGATCTTTTTCGATTTGTTTCCTTGGGAACAACTTTCCCCTTCTTATTTTTCTGGTTCTCCTTAATCAGTCTATCTTTTATGATTATCTTTTGATTTTGAATGAAATCAATAAACCTTTGTGGATTTTCAATACTTAAACTCTCAAAGCCAAATTTAGCATTTTGTAAAGCCGATTTATAATTATTATAGGCATCTTTATCTCGATTTAGTCTTTGTAATATTTTACCACGTCGTATATAACATTTGATATTAAATGTTTCTAATTTAATCATTTTCTCTGTAACTCTTAATGCTTTACTCAATTCGCCTAATTTTTCCCAGCAGGCAGTAAGATTATCAAGTAACCTAATGTATTTTGGATGTATGACAATTTTTATGGCAGCACCATTAGCATCCCTTTGATATGTAAATGTTGTTAAATCTGATTTCTTCCGTAATGCGATTATATCATCATCTGAATAAGATTGAATTAGCCGAATGGCTTTAATAAAAATATCCTTGGCATGAGTGTAATCCTCACTTTTAAAATAAGTAGTACCCAGATCAACTGCTTTATCTACAGCATTCATTAACTATCTTTATTATTTTATCCAATGTTTGTTTGATCACTTTAAGTCATTGGTTCTGGAATAGATGGTGTTTATTGTAATATTTCATTTAACGTGTTTCATATCCGACTAACCTATGTGCGTAAAATGCAAGGTGGAAAATTCAAAATACTTGCAAATCAAAAGGAAAACGCAAGGCTATTATAAGGAGACGTGTAAAAGGGAATCGATAGTTAGTGTATCACTAAAATAGTCATAATATAAGTACCAGACTTTGCATCTATAGTAATTAGAGAAATGTCGGTAGGTTTGCTTGGTATTGTGTTGATGTCAACTGGTCTACTAGTTGCAACCTTTTTCATAGGTTTACTTCCACTGTATTGGATCGATAAAAAGAAATCAATCGGTCATATGGGTCTAGAAGATACCACTTTAAATAATGGTAGCTACAGCGATAGATATATTGAAATATTATCACAAGTCGGTGTCGGTATGTTACTGGGTACCTCCTTTATGTTAGTTATACCCGAAGGGATTACAGAATGCTTAGAGCATGGTGGTAATGTTGGGCTGAATTTATTAGCTGGGTTTCTTATAGTATATCTATTGGATAGAATGGTTCAATTTATTATAGAGCGTAATAAAAGCAGGGGTGATGACAATGCAGATGCCAATCCAGATAATACTACATCTTTTGAATCATGGAAGGATATATTAAAAAATCCTAAACATGTATTAGCTTGTATACTAAAAAACAATGTTGTATTTGCATTATTCATTCATGGATTATCTGATGGTATCGCTTTGGGGACTACTGTACACAATGATTCCCTAATGATTGTAATGTTAATTGCAATAATCATTCATAAAATACCTGCAGTGTTATCATTAAGCAGTCTAATGATCTCCAAACAAAATCTACCGAAATGGGAAATAGTATCTAATTTATTTGCATTTGCAAGTTCTACCCCTATTGGTTATATAACATTATCAATATTTAATTTGAAACAATCCGAGACAATGGCTTGGCTTAGTGGAAATTTATTATTGATGAGTGGTGGAAGTTTATTGTATGCATCATTTACAGCGTTTGTTGGTGATACCAATGGACATGGGCACGAACATGGTCATAGTCATAGCCATAACCATAATAATTTTGATGACATAGATATGGAATGGGGCCCTCCAAGGAGTTACAATCTTATTGATGGGAAGGCCATTGGTGTAAATGGAGATATTGCTCAGCAAAATGCTCCTACAGTGATATTGGATTCTAATGAAAGTAGTTCGAATATGAGGGCAGATACTAACAACAATAATAACAGAGCATATACATCAACATCAGTGCCTAAACTATTATTGTTAGATGATTCGATTTATCTATTATCGGGTGTTCTTCTCCCAGTGATCATATCATTTGCTGTTGGATCTGATTAATCTGGTTTTTATAACACTTATGCACACTAATTTTATAAAGCTTTATTATAAAATGAATATCAGAACTTTACATTCATTATGATGAAAATATATATTATTATACAAATTCCAGATGGGAGTATGATCGTACCTCACCTATATTTATTTATCCAATTACGTATTATTTTCTATTTTCTCTTTAGAGAGTTTCTTTTTAGCCATTTTTCCTTACTGCACATAATCTTGGTTTCAGCTTTTGGTGCCATTGTATTACGACTCATAGATAAGGATAGCTGTGTAACATTAACTGGCCCCTTCTTGGTAGTTGTCTTTCTTAGTGATTTTAGAATATTTTTTTTCTTCTTTTTCATTATTTGTTTCTTTATTGCAAGAGATTCATCATCGTCACTACTGCTATAATCTTCGAAATTTATATGTTTGGATAGTAGTGCATCGGTATTGCTGGTAGTGCTACTACTGTTAACTTTTGGTATTGGCTCAGAATCCTGCAATTTTTCTAAGAAATCTTCTGGCAACTCTTCCAATTGGGTTTCATTTTCATGTTGTTCTGATTTTTCCTTTTTCTGTAATTGTTGTTGTTTAAAGATAGCGTCTTGTTTTCTTCTTTTATCCTTTAATGATTGTTGTTCTAATTTTAATGCTTCGTCTCTCTGTTTCAGTCTGTCTTCCACTACAGATTTCGTTGTTGATAGACCTTCCTCCTCTGGAGCATCGTCATCGTCACTATCACTATCAAGGCTTAAGAATTTTCCATTTTGTTTTGTGCTTATTGTTTGTATGTTTTTACTAGCAGTGGTATTGTGAGAATCATCAAACTTGACGTGGCTAGATGATTTATCAATAGATCTGCTCATTATAATACACGTCGGTTCTAGATTATATTCACTTGTCCTTTGCCACAAACAACTACCAGAAGCCATCACTCTTCAACTCATCAGCACCAAAATTCATTTTAAACAAAATAAAAAAATTTTCAAATTTTCAGCTCATCGCGAATTTAACGACGGGGTAAGAATAAATCTATTTTACAGTCTATGTAAAGTATTGATACAATCAAAGTAATAGTGAATGCTTTTGTTGATATAAATGTTAGTAATACTACATTTTAAAGACATTTTTCTTCTTCTTTTTGCTCTTGCTCTTTTGAACTTTGTTGTAAACTGCTTCTTTAGTATCATTACTATTAAGCTTTTTTTGCTTTTTCAATTCACCCAACGCAATTTTGATCTTGTCACCTTCGTTTAGGGTGGTTATTATTTCTGGGTGCTCATTCATATTCTCATTGTAGTTATTTCTATTCATAATTATTTGTTTTTCCAACAGATATCTTTTAATTTCTTGTTCAGTTTTTTCGTTTTGCTGGAGATCACTGATTCGCTGCTTTCTCAAGATATTTGAACTCGAATTATCGACATAACTGATTAATAAATTACCCATATCAATATCATCTGAATCGATGAAATCATCCAAATTTTTTATCTTGATCTTACCATTCTTAGATAAATGCTGGATAAATTTACTTAGGGATGTGAATTCTGTGGAATTCATGTGTATATGATCTTTATCCTGGATAAACTCATTATAAACTTTATTAGCAATAATGAACTTCTCACCATGATTTAACTTCAAACTTGTCAAGAAATCATTTTCAAATTGTTTTGAAAACTCTACAATATCAGTCTGTGTTACTTGCGATATATTATCTAAATGAGATTTCGATTTTATATGTGATTTGAAACCATTCTCATCTCGGCACTGCTTTAAACAAACCTGACAATAAAACTTTAACTTCTGAAGGCCCTTCGCCTTCATTTGTTTATTCAAATATTTTGCCGTTGTGAAATCATCATTAGAACCCATGATATGCTTGTCTTTAAGCTAGTAACTCTCTCTTACTCTTAGTACTTCACCACTGAAGTTTTAGTACGTTTCTCTAGTCTTGCATGATCTTTATTATAATTTGTAGTAAACAGTAAATGGTAATGCGTTACCCGCATAATTAATTTCAATGAATTAATTCTGAGACATAAAGTGTTAAGAGGAACTGGTTAGACACGGTGTTGAAATAACTAGATGGGAAAACATAAAAGACAAGACACAGTATTATATCGTTTCTACTAATTATATGATCTGTTAATTAATTGGAAAGAAAAGAGGTGTAGGTATTGAAACATGTCGAAACTAGAGCAGTTAGCAAAGCAAAGAGCTCTGGAAAATAAAAAGTCTAAAAGTATTTCTGAATCAAATTCCCTGAGTAGTTTATCATCGTATAACAATAATAATAGTAATGGTTTAAATAAAAGTAGTATACTACTAGGAAAATTGAGAGGCTCATATAGTAAATCTTCAACCTCAGAATCTGGAACTTTGATATCATCTTTAGAGCCAACAAGTGAGAAAGGCCCAACACTGACATTGTCTGAAAGGTTAAAGCTCTCCAAAAAGCAACTTACTGATGAAGAAAGGGATAATGGAAATGATAACAACGCTACCCAAGTAAATGATTCTGCATTAAAACCTTCTTTATTGAGTAACAAATTACAAGCATTACGGGGTAAACGGATTAAAGAGGATGATAGCACCCAACCCAAACCGAATCTATATAATACCTCAAGTGGCATACAAGTTAAAAATGATGATCCTGAAGGACTTAAAGATATTAAATGTATTTTATTAAGATTTAATCAATTAATAAACGAAAGAAGCTCCACGCCACTACCGCCAACGCCATACATGACACCTGGTCAAAGCAGAAAACCATATATAATTAAGTTTAATAGTCAAAAAGATCAACAGCAGCATATAAATACAAAACCAAAAAGAACATTAAACAAAATGTATTATCCATTATCCAAAAGATCTAGAATAGTTCAAAATTTTACCGAGCCAAGTCCCGATGATATAATTATCCAAGCACAATCTCAAGTTTTTGATGAAGTAACCAAAAAAGTTTCAAACTTAACTTTAAAAGTCAAGAAGAATAAGCCTAAGTCAAAGTTAAACTCGCCAAAACCAAAACCAAGGATAAATATATCGACCTATTTGAAGAATCATAAAGTAAATCCAACCTTGACATGCGTAGCACTTGGCCATATAAATTCAGGCAAATCAACTATAATTGGTAAACTATTGATTGATTTAGGTTTAATCTCCATTCAACAAATTAATGAATTGAAAGAAAAACAGCGTAAAGAAAAACGTGATAATGATGACCCAAATCGATACATTTCTATGGTACTTAAACAAAATAGAACACAATTCAAGCACGAAAATTACAATTTCAGAATCTTAGATGTTTCAAATAATGAAACACAACAAAGTTTAATGCAAAACATGATCATAGCAGATGCTGCGATATTGGTGATAGATTGTAGCATTGATGGCTTTGAGGATGGGTTTAATTTAAATGGTAAACTCATAGAACACATTATTCTTATCAGGTCATTAAACATTAAAAATCTGATCGTTGCGATGAACAAACTAGATACAATAGACTGGCATCATAGTAGATTTCTTGATATTCAAAAAGAATTATTGGTATTTTTAAATAAGGTTGGATTTGATCAAAATGAAATGCAGATTCGTTGGATACCTTGCTGTGGGGTTACTGGAGATCAAAATGATGGGATACTTGAAAAAGTTAATAAGGGGATGTGTCCATGGTATGATGATGTTACTTGTCATGATGAAACAATTTGGAAAGTTTTGAGGGATTTGAATATTCAATCTTCCCAACAGAAAATAGAAAAGCTTATAGATAATACCCAACCATTTGTATTTACGGTTGATGAATTGAAAAATGGATTACTGATTGGGAATATACAATCTAGTTTTGTACAACCTGGTGATAGAATCACAACATGGCCATCAAAACAAACATTTACTATAGAAAAGGTAATGAAAATTATCAACGATGGAGATAATAAAAAATTACTTGAAATTCCAATTGGTATAAATGGAGATTTTGTTGGTTTAAAATTAGAGTCAGACAATATTCAGGAAGATATTAAAGTCACTGACATTTTAACGTCAATAAATTTCGATATGGGATTGACTCAGAATAATCAAATCTATTTGAAGGTTAAAAATTTATTAATATATCGTGATTTAAATATCGAAACAAGTAATAAATTGAAACTTTATAAGAACGGTAATAAACAGGACATTAAAATAATCAAAGTCATTAAATGTAGGCAAGATGATGAATATTTTATAGATGCTGAATTGCAGTCTAATGTAAAACCTTTGCCTCTTGTAAAAGACAATGATATAGAATTTTTGTATTTAAATGATGTTATATTAAGAAACAATCAAAATAGAACCGTTGGTATCGGTAAAATTATATATGTGCACAATAAATAGATTATATTTCGTTGTAGAGGACTAAATAACTTTAAAGTTTCAACACTTTACCTTTTAGGCTTAAATTTTTATTGTAACTTGTAGAATTATTGTTACTACTTCTATAAGTTTTGTTATTCTTATTTTTATTGCTATTGTTCTTGTTATTATTACCTATTAAATCAAACACGGACAAATCTTCGTCACTGAATCTAAAACTAACTGATTTATTACCATTGTTGCTGTTATTTGAGGACAATATGGGGTTGCTGTGACCATTTCTATTATTATTTAAATTTATCGATGAAGATGAAGATGATGATGATGATGATGACAATAATGAGTCGCCTAAATTATCCGAGTTCTCATCATCTAAATCATTAATTATGGCATTTTTAAATAATTTTCTAGTCTTTGAAGATGATATGATTTTCCTGTTACTGATTTTCTTATCCAGTGGAGACTTCTTATATATCTGTTTTTTAGTGTTGGTATTGGTGATATCTAATAATGCATTGTTGGTAGTCTTCTTTACTATAATCTTATTGTCGTTAGAAATTACAGAAGAGGAAGGTGTGGGTGTGGGTGTGGGATCAACTGGAAGCGTCGTTGTTATTGGCTCTTGTTTAATGACTGTTGAATGTTCTAGCTCACCTTTACTTCTTTTTGGATATGAGACTTGTAAATCCTGGATATTAACAGTTGTTGTTGCATCAACAAATTTTTCACATGGTCTTCTCATTTTAGCTCTTAATGATGGCTGAGTATAATTAACAGTTTTGCCGCGTGTTCTTCTAGACCTTGATGGATAAGAGATATCTAAATTTTGCGATGTATTTGTTTGGCTCTGTGGCATGACTTCATCTATCAGGATTTTCTTTTTCTTGTTCTTTATTCTTGGTGGTTTAATTATGTGTTTCTGATTCATTCTATCTTCTGGAGTGTTTGTGGTAACAACGTTATTATTTTCTATTGTTGTAGTTTCATCTATCTGATCTCTAAATATTTCAATTTTTGATGAATGATTTGGAGTTATAGAATTTTTTGTTGTATTTCTATATTCGTTATGTTCTTCTTCTGGTATCGAGTAATCAATGATCGAATTGGTAAAATCATTTTCAATCTCAAGGTCTTTTTCATTCTCTTTCTCTTTTTCTTTTTCTTTCTCTTTCTCCTCTATAGTATTGATCTCAGTTTCATTTTCAACTTCCTTTTCAACACCATCATTTGGAAACTCAAAATCACTTGGTACAAACATTGATTGTCTTCTTGAACTTTTACGTCTCTTTTTTCCTTGTTGGTGTATTTGGTCATTATCCTTATCATTAGTACTGGCATTAGCATTGTTATCTTCAATATTTGATGATGATGAATTTATTGATATAGATTGAATATTCGTATTCCTAAATTTGTGATCGAATAAGTTTGCTGAAGGCAGAGATGATGATGGCATAAATCGTACTGGTGAGCAAGAGATTGATGATGAACCATTTGAAGAATTTTGTCTATGACGTTTTTTCAAATTCGATAGTAGTTTATTTGTTGATTGTGATAATGCTCTGCTTCCTATTATATTTTCCTGATCTCTTACAGTATCAAACATAATTATTATATCTTCAAATTTCTGCAAAATAGTTTCTTCTATTGATTCTATATGTTTGTTTAGTTTATCTTTATACTGTAATTGATTTACTGACATTTGTGATCGTATATTGACGTTCTCTTGTATCAACTCACTGACTTTTGTTTCCATCTCGTTTAATTTCATCTTCAACACAGAATTTTCTTTGGCTATCTGAATATTTTGTTGCGAATATGTATTCTTGATGGATTCAATTCTTTGAGTTTCCAGATCCATTAAGTTTTGTAACTCCTGTATTGGCAGAGTATTGACTCTTGTAAGAGATGCGGCTGGTATACTGCTGGTTGGTTGTTTTCTTCTTCTAACAGATTTTGTCATCATGTATAACAATTCGATTATATGCTAGACTATCCAAACTTTTAATATGTATGTCAATCAATAAAATAATAGTAACTCTGCTTTCCCGCACACTAGAAAGCCTTACCTAGAATTGTGAAAATATTATTCTTGTAGTTATAAATTCAATTATATATTCAGAAACAACAATAGTTTGATTTAGTCTCTTTCTGTGCCTATGTTTGCTTGTATTAATGTATATTTATATACTTCAATGGTTTGTGTCTGACACTCTTCCCCCAGTCACTTTGTAGTTCTTTTGGTTTATTTATTATTTTACATTTTTCCAAATGTAAACAAAACAAAAACACAATTTCCGTGTTGCGTGACTAGCACACGTGATTCATTTAGGCTGGCGATGCGATGAGCAAAAAAATTTTCACAATGAAAAAAGTTTTGGAATATCTTAGGACTGTGAACATTGTTAAATAGTTTGATATTGTTGGTTTTAATCTCTATTTAGTTCCCACCTAGTAACGAAGTCTAGTGTACCGTATCTACAAGCAATACAATGATTAGAACTGTTAAACCAAAAAATGCTAGAGCCAAGAGAGCCCTTGAGAAGAGGGAAGCTAAGTTGGTTGAGAATGTCAAACAAGCACTTTTCATTCCAGGTCAAACTGCTAACAAGGTGCTTCATGATGTTGTCATTGATTTGAGTGCTTTGAAGAAACCTGATATCAGGAGATTCAACAAGAAAAATGAGATCCGTCCCTTTGAAGATGCTGCTCCTTTAGAATTTTTAAGTGAGAAGAACGATTGTTCATTGATGGTCTTGTCTACAAACTCCAAGAAACGTAAGAATAACTTAACCTTTGTTAGGACTTTTGGTTACAAGATTTATGACATGATCGAATTGCAAATTGTTGAAAATTTTAAACTTTTAGCGGACTTCAGAAGCCAGAGTTTTACCCTCGGCTTAAAGCCTATGTTTTCATTTCAAGGTAGTCAATTTGAGACGCATCCAGTATATAAGCATGTTAAGTCTCTGTTTTTAGATTTCTTCAGAGGTGAAATCACTGATTTACAAGATGTTGCAGGTTTGCAACATGTCATCACTTTAACTATTGAAGGTGATTTTGAAGAGGGTGAACCTTTACCAAACGTCTTGTTCAGAGTTTATAAACTAAAGACTTACAAAAGTGAACAAGGTGGTAGAAAGTTACCAAGAGTAGAATTAGAAGAAACTGGTCCACGTTTGGATTTCAAAATTGGTAGAATCCATACACCAAACGCGGATATGGTTAAAGAAGCCCTCAAGAGACCAAAACAATTGGAGGTTAAGACAGTTAAGAATATTGATTCTGATTCTATGGGTGATAAATTCGGTAGAATTCATTTAGGTAAACAAGAATTAAATAACATGCAAACAAGAAAAATGAAGGGTTTGAAATCAAGATTTGACCAAACCGGTGATAACCAGGACGAGGCTGATTATATGAATGATAGTGAAGGTGAGTTGCAAGCAGAAGTCAACGGTAATGATGCGGAAGATACATTCGGTGAAGATTACGTTACAGCTACAGATATCGAAGTTGAACAGCCGGCGCAAAAGAGACAAAAGAAATAGAACTCGCTAAAGATCTTATTACAACTAATATAAACTCAGTCTTGCATTTTTCCGATCAATCAATAAACAATTATGTCTGTATTTAAATACTCTGTATACTAGAACTCAAAATAAAATAACAAAACCGTTAAAGACGATTACAAAGGACCCATCAAGATTCTATAATATCCAATTCTCTGGAAGAAATGACATGTAAGTTGTGATCAATATTTCGAGCATTTGTAAATATATAACTATTACTGCTGCTATTACTGCAACTAGCAGTTGCACATGCCAATCGGTCATGTGCAATTCCCGTATTCAATGATCAAAAAAGCGAGTGAATGATATAAAGTAACGAACCTCATTGTATGTAAACGACCAACAAGGTCTATTAGGTCGAGAATAAAAGAAATCAAAGCATAGGCTGTAATCCAAGGCTAGTAATTTTTGATTAGTGACTATTTGTATCAAGTCATCAAATATTTCCACAAAGCACAGCCATAGAATATCAAACGAAGGAACACACACAATAAAGAAACCACCGCATAAAGTAGATAAGGGTCAATTATGGGAGTTAGAAGTGGTTCAAAAGAAATATCTGAAAAGGATACACACAATGTTTCATCTAGTTCTGGTGCAGGTTTAGTCACTTCCTTAATGAAATCATGGAAAATTTCCCCGTCTGCTTCATCTTCGAAAAGATCGTCTTCAGAAAAATTATCGTCATCACCGTCTGGAAAGTTATCACAATCTCATGAATATTTTAAATCAACTCCCTTGCAACAACTATCATCTTCCCCTGATAAGGGTGGTAAAGTCTCGGGACGTAAAGAAAGGTCTGGTGATGGTAATTTTGATGCTATGTCAAAACAAAAGTCAAGTGCAAATCGTTCTTCTTCGGCATCGTACTCTCCACTAAGATACGTTAGTCCAAGTATGAATAACGTGGATAGTCCACGATCGTCCTTCTTACGTCAGCAGCGTGCAAAGCATACACATAATAAGCATCAATATTATCTTCATGCCAATGGTAGTGGTGCTAGCGAAAGTAGTTCCTCTAAGAAAAATGATCAATATTTCGAAGATTTGGATGAGGATTGGAGTGCTGTTATCGATGATTATAATATGCCAATTCCCGCTATGATCAATGGCGGAAGGCCCCCTTCATTGAAAACTAATGATTCATTATCAAGAATTACAACTACATCATCAATCGGTGCAGGCACAACTAATTCGTTCACTACTGTTGTTGCTGGAGGTTCAAATGCTGGAAGTCAACCAAATTTCCAGTATCCAGAATTGCCAAACCTTAGGAGAAGTCAGAGCTCAGAGATTAATATTGTAAGCCAAGCTGAAGTAGATAATGAAAGGGAAGTTCAAAAGATTAATTCAGTAATGCAACGTATAGCAAAATTTGATTCGATCTTAAAGAATAAAAACATTATTAATCTACAAGAATTGAGGAAAATTAGTTGGAATGGAATACCACAATCACATAGACCAATGGTTTGGAAACTATTGATTGGTTATCTTCCCCCCAATTCTAAGAGGCAAGAGTCCTTCTTAAAAAGGAAGAGGCAAGAATATCATAATGGTTTACAACATACTTTTTCAGATGACCATTCAAGAGATATTCCAACATGGCATCAGATTGAGATAGATATTCCTAGAACAAATCCACACATCCAACTGTATCAATTTAAATCCGTCCAAGATAGCCTTCAACGGATATTATATCTTTGGGCAATAAGGCATCCAGCAAGCGGTTATGTACAAGGGATTAATGACTTAGTGACACCATTTTTTCAAACCTTTTTAACAGAATATTTACCTCCATCTAAAATAGAAAGTGTGGAGGTATTAGATCCAGAAACGTATTTAACAACAGAACAAATTGAATACTTAGAAGCTGATACATTTTGGTGTTTAACCAAATTATTAGAACAGATCACAGATAATTATATTCATGGTCAACCAGGTATATTGAAGCAAGTTAAAAACTTAAGCCAACTTGTTAAGCGTATTGATTCAGATCTTTATAGTCATTTCTCTGATGAGCATGTTGAATTTATTCAGTTTTCTTTTAGATGGATGAACTGTTTGCTAATGAGGGAATTTCAAATGAGTACAGTCATTCGAATGTGGGATACGTATCTTGCAGAGACTTCCCCAGAAATAAGTTCAACATTCTCATCGAGTGATCTAAGTAGCCCTCAGACACCAGTCCAAAAAAGTGCCGCAACTTTTAGCACCCCAATACACGACTATACCTCACCAGCTTCTTCAACTGGAAGGACCCCTGTTGGTTCAGGTTCCGGAGCAACGTCGTCCACAACTAATGCCAATGATGACAGTTCAACAAGAATGAGTCAATCCTCATTGAATGAATTTCATGTTTTTGTATGTGCTGCATTTTTAATTAAATGGAGTGATCAATTATGTGAAATGGATTTCCAAGGAATCATTACATTTCTACAAAACCCCCCAACCAAAGATTGGGAAGAAAATGATATTGAAATGTTGCTAAGTGAAGCATATATATGGCAATCACTTTATAAAGATGCTACATCACATTGGCTTAGATAAAATATATATATATATTATTAGCAGGTCTATTATTGTATCCTAGATGGGATGATATATCTACCGAATACCGTATGAAGAATAGCAACAACAAAAGAATAAAGCAAAAACATTCCAACTGTTTATTATATATAGTATATACTAGTGTTAATATATTATAAACATTTTTTTCATTCTAGTTGCTCAATAGTTAAACCTGGGCGTATAAATTACAAGTTATCCTGGTAGAATGTCTCCCAAAGTTCAATACATTCTTTTTGAGTTTCAATAGCTGATTCTATTGAGATTTCTAAACTGTTTCTAAACTCGCTAATTTTTTCTACTTCATATGATTTAAGCTCCCCCTTAATAGTATCGCCAATCAGTTGCCATCTTGATTTTATCATATTAAACCTCTTTTCTAACACAATACACTCTTTTTTCATATTTTTACATTTTTCATCCTTTGTATTTACACTACTTTTAAAGTTTGGGTATGATTTTAGAAATTGTGCTTTTTTCTTATTAAAATCATTCTCTACAATAACTAAGAAGTATCCCAATTTTGATCTTTGATTGAAAATTGCTCTTACACTCGAGAGTGATCTCACATAGTCATCTAATGTTACACCTAATGTCAACGATTGTTGTAGTGAATTTCTCTCCAAGGAATCCTTGATATAATTATAAATTTCAGAGAAGTTGAGCAATAATTCCGAGCTCTTTCTGGTAACCTCTAAACTTGCTAAATTCTTAATAGCCCCAGAAAATTCAACTATAGTTGATGCTAGTTCGTTTCTCTCTTTATCTGCCAGTTCTAAAGACTTGTAAAGTTGTTTCAGTTGTTCTTCAAGGGTGTCGAATTTTTCAAGCTCCTCGATAAAATATTTATCTGGTTCGTTGTACTTGGGATGTGTAGAAAATGAGAGATTCATAAACCCTTTATTAGCCTCTCCATCAAGGCCTCCATTTCGTAAGACTATGATTGCATCTTCAGAGCCTAATAATTCAATCTCACTTATATAAATCTCTGAAAGATCATTGCTATCATTACATGCGCCTGAGCCAGTCATATGCTCTCTCAATTTCGAATCATTTGAGAAATTTTCACTCGTTAAAAACAATATAAAATCTTCATCATTTTGTAATGTTGGGTCTGAAGAAATTTTCTGAAGCATATTTTCCATCTGAAATCTTCTGTTTTCAATTAGATCTCTTTTAAACCTCCTGACAGTCTGTTTCTCTGGTGGTGGTGGAATAATCTTACCCCAATGGTTACTTTGAAGTTGACGATATAGCCATCTAAAATCCTTATAACGTCTTGATACTTGTGAAATCTGCGCAGATAATAATTCTGATTCTGCTATGATCGTATATTCAATATGAATAGACGTAAGTTCACCCACTTTATGTGGATCTTTTACTTCTATTTTAAATGGAACAATATTAACTTTGTTTTCTTCTATAATTGATTCTCCGATCTTGGCATTAGCACCAACAAGCTTTGGAGTTTCACCATTGGTACTTTTTCTTGGCGATATATTATAAAGTGGCTCATCTATTTGATCTAAAATATTACTATCTTGTTTATCCTTTCGTGCTGGCTCCTTTTCATTTAAGGATTCTACGACAAATTCGTTATCCTTCTGTGCTTTACCTAATGGATCATCGGCAGCTTGAACAGAATTATCATTGTTCTGCTCTTTTGCTACAGGTTCTCTACGGCGTAACCTTTTTGTTGCATTAAATAAAAGATGAGGTTTCCCAGTCTTTTTATTTCCTGACTTGTGGTTTTCCTTATCATCAAAAGAAGACTCGATAAGGCCAGATGATAAAATAGATGACCCACCAAATAATGGTTCACTTGAATTCTTCAAAACATTAAATTCATTTTCCTGATTTTTTAGATCTGCCAAAGGGTCTGCTACTGGTGCCAATTCGTTTAAAAGTCTATGTTCATTTTCAGTCTCCTTCTCTACCTCTTGTTCTTCCTCTTCCTCCTCTTCCTCCTTATCGTGGCCATCATCGTTGTAATGGTTTGTATCATTTTGCACAGAAATATTTCGAAATGTTTGACTAAGCTCGTTTGTTATTGATGATGTGACAATTGTGTATTGGTCAGTAGGGCCAGTCTCAGTTGTAGTATCTGTGCTGGTATCCGTGGTAATAGTATTTGTTCCCGTGTTTAATTCATCCCAAACAGGGGCATTCAAAGCATCTTCATAATCCATTCTGGAGATATGTCTATAATTAATCAATTTGAGGTCGTAATGTGCCACAAATATATCTTTTGATTACCCAAATAAGTTTACTTATTCATGTAGAAGTAACACTCTCCCCATTAAATGATTCAAATTTTTCTGTCCCTTACGTCGTGTGATTTTTATTCCTTCCTCATACTGAAAAATCAAATTGAAAAAATGATTAGTGTAAAAACAACAAATATTTTTAATTGTCAAGAAATACGCAGAAAACTACGACATCATTCACGATTAATATAATGGAAACAAGTGCTGATACGGTTGATGTTAAATCAGAACCAAAGATTGGTACTAATTCTACGTCGGTAAAGAAAACCAACAAAGAAGAGAGGAACAATGGAGAGCATAAACGGTTTTCATTATGGAATTTCTGGATTTCTTCATTACTTCTAAAGCTTTTGCTGTTCCCGGATTATTTTAGCACAGATTTCGATGTACATAGAAATTGGTTAGCGATTACTAATAAGCTACCCTTAAAAGAGTGGTATTTTGAAAAAACAAGTCAATGGACATTGGACTATCCACCATTCTTTGCTTATTTTGAATGGATTTTGTCACAATTTGTTCCAAAATTAGTTCGTGATGATGGTTGTTTAGATATTATTGAAGTTGGAGATTTTGGCTGGCCAACAGTGGTATTTCAAAGATGTACAGTCATAGTAAGTGAAATATTATTATTTGTTGTATTACAAGTTTTCGTCAATACTAGCGACGTTAGTGAAAGAACGCAAAGTTTTATTGTCGCTTCAAGCATTGTATTGTCACCTGGGTTTTTAATTATTGATCATATTCATTTCCAATACAACGGTTTCTTGTTTGCCATTTTTATTGCCTCTATAGTTGCAGCAAAAAACAAAAAGTATTTATGGTGTGCTACTTTTTATACCGTTGCACTTTGTTTTAAACATATATTCTTATATATGGCCCCATGCTATTTTATTTTCTTACTGAGAATATATGTCTTAAACTTTGAAAATTTTAAATTCAAGAGTTACAGAGATTTGATCTTTATTGTCAAGTGGAAACATTTATGTCAATTAGGAGGGATTGTCATTGGTATATTTTTAATTTGTTTTGGTCCATTCATGACAGATATTACGCAGGTGATATCAAGATTGTTTCCATTTTCAAGAGGCCTGACACATGCATACTGGGCACCAAATTTCTGGTCTCTCTATTCTTTCCTGGATAAAATATTGACCATTATATTCTTAAAATTACCATATGTTTACAATTTCATTACAAAGTTTATTTCCACACCCTTGATGCCTGCCTCAGTTGAAGAAATTAAAAGAAGAATTGCATTTTTGGAAAATAATGGATCAAGGGGTTTGGTTCAGGATGTTATGTTCACCATTTTACCACAAATTACACCGAAATTAACTTTTATATTGACTGTATTTTATCAAATTCTTGCAGTTATACCAGTTCTATTTGATCCATCATTCAAAAGATTTATTGGTTCTTTGACTTTATGTGGTTTAGCTTCATATTTGTTCGGATGGCATGTTCATGAAAAGGCTATTATGTTGGTTATTATTCCATTTTCCTTCTTAGTTGTTTGTGACAGAAGGTTATTGATTTCATTCATGTTAGTTACATCAGCAGGCTACGTTTCATTGTTTCCGTTACTGTATGAGAATGCAGATTTTTTGATTAAATGTTCATATACATTTGTTTGGTGTGTTATTTACTTTTTTGCGTTGAAAAAAACTACGAGATTATCTTCAAGTGTTGAAAGACGAGTGTTTTTCATGGATAGACTGGCTATTGTTTATATTTGTTGTTTGATTCCAATGGTTTTCTTTGTTCAATTCTTCGATATTATGAAATGGAGGTATCCATTATTTGAAAATTTTGAATTTCTTGGGTTGATGACATATAGTGTTTATTGTTCATTGGGAATTATGGCTTCATGGATTAGTTTATCGTGGCTGTATAACTTTGATGAGCCATTATGGTTATCCACTGAGTGAATATTAACCTCTTGAATATTCAAGGTATAGATAAATACCTAATTGTATAAATTAATCGATAATAAAATCTGTGTGCGTGTACGTGCTTGTTCTATTTAAATAAATCAAATGCTAAAAAGAAGAATAGTATTTCAAATATAAGATTGTGATATATTAATTACATAAATTCAAAAAAGTTTATAATTCATTATATAGTTAAAACTACGTTCATTTTATTGTCTGGCACATACAATATTCATCGTTCTTTTATGAGATTTTTCAGTGCAATTCTAGCATCATCATTTTTATGTTTTGACAGTGTGCCATGACTACATTTTAATTTTTCGTTATTGATGTTAAAATTATCAAGAGTACTCTGTGAATTGCTAATATCCTTATTTGTTAACAAAACTGGGATATTATTATTAGTTAATGAATCATCCATTGTTTGTGTAACTAAAGGAGTTAACTCAATCTTTGGTAGTTTCTCTGATTTCTTCGGTATATGAAGAGATGCGGAATCATAATTTGGAGTTTGGGGTCCATTAATTGGATAATCTAATGCATCCTTGGTTTGTTTTAAATAGTTTTTTTTAACTGTAGTATTAAACTTTGGGATATCATCAGAGATTAAATGTATTTGAGGAGATTTTAGAAATTCCATGGTATCTGCTATTTTATTGTTGTTATTGTGACAACTTAGCATGTTAGTGGGGTTGGAGTTGGAGTTTTGTATGTTGGTATTACTGTTGTTGATATCATTATTTGATAATATGCTTGAATTTCTTCTTCGTTGGTATGGTTTAAATAGCATAGTGTTTGGAGAACCAAAATTTATATAAGAAGGTGGTGTATTATAGCAAATAGCACGACCAGGAGAAGCAGAATTCATTATATTTGTTCTAATGTTTATATTATCTTGCCATGCATTGTCACCAAAGATAGAATCATCAGTCAACAATAAAGGATCTCCGCCGGAGTATTTGAAGACGTACTGCTTTTGCTGTTCTATTGAATGTTGTCTAGCTTTTGAAGCAATATTTTTACTGTCACTCTTTCTAGGAGAAAACCCTAAAATCCTTGGAGATTTGAAAATACCAATATCTTGCTTAGTTATGCCTGGTATGACATTTATTGTTGGTGTTGAGGCTGATACAGACGGATTATTATTTCGTAGCAATGAAAGAAATTCTGGACTTGAGAGCATCATCCTATCTAAACTAAAAACAGAATTCTGTCCATTTTTAACTTGGAATGTAGGAGATCCAGGAGGTGGTGGTGTTTCTGGGTAAGCAAGTTGCTCACTTTGGTTGATATCAATATTAATATTTTGTTCAATATTATTAATTGATTGTGATATATTTGTATATAATTGGTTCCGTTCCTGTTCCTGTTCCTGTTCTAAGTTGGATTCATTGGGAAACTTCACACTGCTGAGAAGGGTCTGTTTTGATTTATTTGTCTTATCCAATATAGCATTCGGGTTTGAAGCGTTTTTCATTCTTTTTAGCATGTTCAATACATCTTTCTTTTTGAATTTTGATGGGGAGATGGAAGTTGGTAGTTTTCTTCTGATAGGAGAAGTATATAATTTTGTGTTGGTGGTAATGATTTCGCTTTTATTTTTGTTCCTGCTGTTACTAACATAAGTACTTTTCATAGTTTTGATTGGAAACGAATTTAGATCTGCAATAGTTGCTTTTCCATCACCATTTATGTTTAATGATAGTGAAAAATTAAGTTTCTTTTTATCACCTTCTGGTATTGTATGCCGTTTCTTAGCACTTGTTACCTTATTCCTGAAAAACTTCTCTGTAATTGGTGTAATAGGAGCCAGCGGTGAGTTGCTTGTTGAAATTGACTTTTGAAATGCTGCTGTTGAACTACTTGGGGTTGCCAGAGGTGAACTATTTAACGTAAAGCTTGAGGAAGTGTTGCTATTTTTATTTTTCATTGGAGTAGAAAGAATAACACCTCTATACCTGTTGACTTTCACACTATTGCTTATACTCGAGTTTGTGCTTGTGTTCTGAAACAATGAGGACGATAATGATGGTGAACTATTTGTACGATTTGCTGAGGGAGATGGCGTCGAGGTAGTTAACCCTGTAGCAGTACTACTTCTTCTGCCTCTCTTCTTTGGCGTAGAGGTCAATTGACCCACCTTCATTAATGGTTTTGTAAAACTTTGAGTCCCTTGTCTCTGAACTTGCATAGAGGACTGTGCCATGGGACTTTCTAGTGGGTTTGCGTACTCTTTTGTGATGGGAGGTCTTCCTCTTTTCTTACCTGGCAGTTTCGATGACGGCATGCTAAAACTAACTTGAGAATAGATTGATTGAATTGGATGGTTACTAAATAACTAGACTTAAAGTATAAGGGAATGGACAGGATTCGTACCGAATGCGGGATATAGTAGTCTTGAATTTTTTTTATTTTAATAATGATGGTCTCGAAGCAATACTATCAGATCGAATAGTATGTTGAATATTTGAAATGGTTAATTTTTTTAATTTTTCTTAATTAAATGTTGCAATTTCTTAGCATTAACGTATGTTTTGATAGTTCGCCAATATTCCTACACAAACGGTAAACTAAAAGCACCTTAAACAATTGATATATCGATAATTTTTCCTGCTAAGTTCTATAATTGTAAAGCTTAATTATCATAAAATATTAAAAATTCTATATCCAATAAATTTTTTGTAGTATGTGTCTCGCTGTTTCTCCGTCTCATTTGCTTAGCTCGTTACTTTTCCACATTAGGTAAAAATGCTTTCTTCGCAAATCTAAGTTGCAAACAAATGAAAAGTTTCAACGGATTGTGAGCTACTCTTGAGTAGCTATGATAGGAATATGTTAGGGTAGCCTGGCTATTGTAGTTTTTGTACAGTTATTTGGATGTTAAAAGAAAATGATAGGCAAAAATCCTGTGGGTTAGGCAATACATATGTCATGTTTTAAGCAAATACCCTACATACTGAAAAGAAACGACAATTGAGACACTGGTATTAAATTAGTATATAATAATAAATGAGTACGTATATATACATATAGATGTGTCTATGTATGTCTTGGAGCGGGAGGGGTTTAGTAAAGAAAATTCAGTTAATAATGAATATAATAAATAAAATAGATAAAAATAAATAAATAAATAAAATAAAATAAAATAAAAATAATAATATTATCATTAGATGTTTTTGAATTTTTGCGAAAACACAAATCTCTATTAATCAATCAGTGTGATTTCTTCATTGGATTATTGTTAATTATTTATTTTCTTGATTTTGGTGGGTTGAATGTAAACTTTCTATTCTTAATACCGGCCCACTTGAATTTCTTTACCCAGACAGACAATAAGTATAATGAGGACAAGATGATGATAGCTTTCAAACCTTGTCTCTTTCTTTCGTCATGTTCTGGTTCAGAACACCAGTTCAAGAATTCAGTGACATCCTTAGCCATTTGTGAAGTAGTTGCTGGAGTACCATCTTCGTATTCGACCAAATCATCGAATAAGACTCTACCCATAGCAATGGCACCACCTGGGAAGTAAGGGTTATAATTTGTACCTTCCGGTAACGCGACACCAGCTGGTGGGTCATCTGGATAACCGGTCAATAGAGCGAAGATGTAATCGGAAGCACCGTGTCTTGCCTTAACAATTAATGACAAATCAGGTGGTAAAGCACCTTGGTTAGCTGCTCTGGCGGCTTGTTCGTTTGGATATGGAGCAGGGATATAGTCAGCTAGTTTACCAGGTCTCTTCTTTGGGTTACCTTGTTCATCAGGTTCGTCGTCGTATTCGAATTCCTCGGCCATTTCCTTGACTTCATCTTCTGTGTGACTGACATCGACAAGTGTTCTCCAAGCAACTCTGTCTAAAGAATGACAGGCAGCACAGACTTCTCTGTAGACCTGGTAACCTCTTCTTAAAGAGTTGTGATCGAAGGTGTTGAATGGGCCGTTTTGTGGCCAAGGGAATTCAGGGGAATGAAGACCATGTTCTGCTGCGGTCATGGCTTCAGCAGTTAAAGAATCAGCGTATAATAAACCTGAAGCAGTTAGACCAGTTAAAGCGGCACCTGATATTAGAATTTTATTGCTTGATTTTGCGGTGGCTTTAGATGCAGTAGAAAGATTACGGAGAGTAGTCTTTGCAGATCTTGCTGCAATACGATTAAAGACGGTTTGAGTAAACATTATGAATTCTTCTTCGTTGTAATGATATTATTATATATGTATATTTTTTTAAGTTAGCAAACTAATGAAACGTGTGGAAGAAATTAAGGATCGTTTTTTTCTTTGGATGTTGTTGTATATTTTTTTTAATTTCCAAGTAAGTAAATCCTAGAATTGATGTGGATAGTTAATTAATTGCGTTTCTACCTTTTCGAAAGCGGAAGCTATGCTGATACACGTATACGTTATAAAGGGATTCAATTGAATGATATATATATATATGTGTGTATATATAAAAGAATGCAAGTATATATAATGAACTATAAATTAAAAATTGCAAGAGTGCTGTAGATTGAAAATATATTCCAGTGAGAAAGTTATTTCATATTTATTTACTTGATAATTCGTTTGTTTTCCGATACAATGCAGAAATGTTAGAGCCAGAGTCCTTGAACATTATTGGTTGGATCCTTGTTCGTGGAGCATGTGGGTTTCGCCTTTATCGCTGTTGGCGGTTTGTTACTGCAGGGGGTTGGACAGTCCGTGTCATTTTGGACGACTGGGAGAAGGATGAACTGGAACTGGAACTGGAAAACAACAAAAGAAGAGGTGAAAAGCTGTCTTGGATGGGAAGGGATGGGAACTGAGGCACGGTAAGGTAAGTTAAAGGAAGGTATTTAAGACTACTATGTCATCTCACGAGGTTGCCACTTCTCCATATTCTGGCTACGATATACGGTACTCGTTTCTTAATACATTGGATCATTTTCCATGTGATCTGATACGAACACTATGGCTGATACAATCACTAGACTCGAAACTGCATAGTGATCTTGACGGATCGGAAAAAAGTTTGATTAAATCGAATATTTTGGCACAGTCGAGACTATTGAATAGTCTGGTTGATGACCAAATCACTACATTGAAGGCACAGCAGGATGAGCTCATATTCCAGCAAACGATCAAGAAACGATATGCCAATTTACTGAAGAAATCATCATTACAAACGAGCACGGATAGTGCCATCACTGCTGTACTACAATCCACAGCAACAAGGAAGACCATCGTTAAGAAGTCAAGTAAGTTGAAGGTCAAGATCAAACTGACAGGTTTAAAACAAGTACAAGCACCAGGGGATACCAAGACGCCAGCGGCGCCTAAAGTAGTAAAGCCAAAGGAAGAAACGTACTGTTTTTGTAATAACATATCGTATGGTGATATGATTGCATGTGACAATGATAAATGTCCAATTGAGTGGTTTCATTATGGATGTGTAGGCGTCACCCGTCCACCATCAGGTAAATGGTATTGTTCTGACAATTGCAAAGCAATAGCTACTACTAATACTAAGAGACAACCAGCAAAAGTTGGCTCTGTAACAAGAAAGAAGACAATGAAGAGTAGGAAAAGAAAAAAATATTTCTAATTATATATAATAAACATAGCTAAAGCTAAATATTACATACAAATTATAAATCCTTCTTTAAAGTACCCAAGAAAGCATGCTTTTCAGCTGGGGTTTGGAATCTACCCTTACCGAATTTAGAAGCAGTGTCAATCCATTTCAAGGTAACTTCTTCTAAGGCCTTTCTGGAGGTGTTGGTGTATAAGGACTTTCTTAAAGTAACAACTCTCTTTCTGGTACCTGGGATAGAACCCTTGACCATAACGAAATCGTTGTTGACTGGACCGTAGTGAACGAAACCACCCATTGGGTTAATGGTCTTCTTGGTTCTGTCAAAGTTGGTGGCACCGTTAGATTCATCACCAGCCTTACCGACTCTGTAGATCTTGTGGTTAACAGAGGTTCTGTGGTGGTAACCGTTTTGACCAGCTCTGGCAACAGTCCACATAACGTGGGCTGGATGCCAAGCACCAATACAAGCAACCTTTCTTAAACCTCTATGGGTCTTTCTTGGTAATTTCTTGGTACCCCATCTGTGGGTAACACCTTCGAAACCGTGACCCTTGGTGACGGCAACAACATCGATAACTTCGTTTTGTTCAAAGACAGAGTCAACAGAGACGGTCTTTTCAAAGTGTTCACGAGCCCAGTCAACCTTTTCAGAGACGGAACCACCGTTCAATTGGATTTCAGCCAAATGAGCACTCTTTTGAGCTAATGGGGTCTTTCTGATTTGAGTGTGGACAAGGACTCTGACGACGGAAGCGTACTTCTTTAATCTAGCTAATTCCTTTTCGATAGCAACACCATCTTGAGCGTACTTGGTAGAGTACTTGGTGAAAGCCTTCTTCTTGGATTTGTACCAGTTCTTGTAGAATCTTCTCTTAACTTCGTCAGATAAATGTTCAGCCCAGACGGTAGTTAAAGATCTTAAACCTCTTGGGGTTTCAACGTAACCGACAACACCGACAACGACAACAGCTGGAGCATCAACAACGGTAACAGCTTCAACAATTTCTCTCTTGTGGAATTTGGAACCTGGTCTGTCTAAATCTCTGACAATGGTGGTCATACCGGCCTTGTAACCTAAGAAAGAGGTTAAAGCGACTGGCTTGGATTGATCATCCTTTGGGAAAGATCTAACCTTACCTCTGATGGAGGCAGCTCTCTTTCTTGGTAAGAAACCTAAATGACCGTGACGTGGTGCTTCGTACTTTCTGTGAGACATTGTGTTATATTACTATACAATAGTGTTGTGGGGAGGTTTTCAATAATAAAAAAATATTGAAACGATAATAGTTAAGAATAGAATGCAAGTATAATTTGAACAGATATATAAAAGTTTGAAATTCTTAATAGTTTTTATATAATTTGAAATGGAAAATATTTTCTTTCTGTCATAGATGGATAGCTACATCCATTGCTTCGTAGAGAGTATGTTCTAAACGAAAAATCATTGAATTTGGACATTGTGGGAAATGATGCCTCGTTGCATTTGCGTCTGTTGAAAATGTTAATTGTGAGTTGTGAAAAACAAAAATAATGAACGCGAAATTTGGAAAAGACACAATTTGTTTTATCATTTGGTGATTGGGTGTTTGGAAAATATATGTGTGACTGTACATCCACACACCAGAGAAGCTGGTCGAGAAATTAATATAAATATTCTGTATGGTACAACTATTATCTAATATCCACAGGTATTAAGTCATTCATAGTAAAAGGAGTAATAGGAGAAAGATCTAGATAAGAAGATGATTATTGACTAACACCGAATGTAGTCAGTCTAACTCCAACAAGCATGCAAGCCAGTTACTATTGTAACTTAGAATGTTAAATTAGAAAATGATGATGGTGATTTAAATTTTGGTTCCTACAAAAAACACGATAAGTTTAGCCTTGCAATCAGAAAACAAAAATAAAACAATTTTATGGATGGCATACCCCAAAGTCACACACCTACATATATACAAATGTAAACAAATTGAGAACTAATTAAGTGGCCGGTTGCAATCACAGAATCTGTGTGTACCTTTTTTTGTTCTGGTTTGTATCTAGACACAAAGCCAGTCAAATAGGATAATTAAACATCTCAAAAGATAATAATATGTACTACACAATATTATACTAAACAATATTGAGAGTATCTCCCCTGAGTCCTTTTTGGCATAATTCTTGGTTATAGTGTTTCTATAAACAATATATAAAAATCGCTCATTGACAATTTGATAATTTTTTATTAATCAAGCAGCATAGAGATAGATATAGCAAATCTCCCTTATTTGTTTCTTTATCCCTTAGCATAGATACACACTCAGCTAGATTTCTTCTATCTTATCCACCCCCATCCTTTCCACCGTTCCTTCCGGTTGGTTCCCCACGCGATAAATTTCATAAATGATAAGAAAACACAGTCTGGTTGGTTGTTGTCACTTCCTCCATCACTCTAGTCATCCCGGAGAACCTGTTATCAAAAATGTAATCACAGTTTTTCCGAACCTTTGTTCTTGGTTTCTCACTGCACACGACATATTTAACGTTCCTCTCCCATCATTACCCTCTCTCTCTTTCTCTCTCCCTCACTGCAAATATGCTTTAAATAAGCCGGCTCAAAAAAATCAAACTTGTTCACAATACGGGCAGACGGATAACCAAACCCTCCGGTCTTTTTCCTCACTGTATCTTCAACTTCGGAAAAACCTACAGACAGGTTACTAGTCCGATCCGTTCTCTTTTCTTCGCTCTCTGGTGGCAAACCCGGTTCTTCCATTCGATTTTGGCGGGGGAACCAGTTCTGATCTGTTTTTACTGCTGAGGGAATCAATTACAACAACGCATAAAATCTCGGCTGCACAAATTTCCGCGCACAACTCTCTCTCGTGTTTTTTTCAGGCGGGAAAATTAACAACTGAAATTCTTTGTATTTTATCATTTGGGATTATCTAATAATTATTCAGGTTGGAAAATTTGCGGTGTTTCTACAGAGCGTCCTTTCCTTTGTCTTCCCCCCCCCCAGGATTTTAGAGGCTTTCTTGAGGTTAGGGCTCACATACGTCGTAGAACAACCTAAAAAATAATAACTCTCGAATTTATAGATTAGACCATCATCAATATACATGAGCAACTGTTACATGAGCAACTGCAAACTATAATAACTGCAAAATAGCAACCACCACTCAACTCGCCTCTCAGATGTATATAAGATAACTGGTTTTATTCTCTGGTTTCGTCTTATGTTGTCACTATTACATATTTTTGTAACCTAACTACTACTATATATAAACTATACATTCATATACACACGTACATTTACACACATACAAACTCACTCAAACATACACATATATTCTAAATGACAAGCTTAGACGATAGTATAATCTCGCGTCAGAATATGATGCTGCTGAATAATGTAACAAATTACAATAAAGCATCCCTAGACTATTTCCATCACAACTTCAACTATAGCACCCTAGAGATATCAAATACCTGGAGTCTCCTGCTAAAGATGCGCAAGCATAAACTTCTTCGACTACCAAGTTGTTCAACAGAAAATGACGATGACTACACTATGTACTTAGAAAGACTACACCACTGTCTCTGGAGACGTTGGTCCATGCATGAATTCCATCTCGATAACAATAAACTCGATCCTTTGGATATTAACTGGAACAAGGAAAACGATGTCACTGTCCTATATGGTCCAAATCTAACCGATATAGATAATAACGATGATGATAATAACAACATTACCAACGACCATATTGACGAAAATACAAATGATACTCTAGTTCTTGACAACGAAGATGTCATACCGTCCTGCTCTTATGATAATTCTGATGATCTTTCGTCTTCAATAAATTCTCGCACCTCTTCCATATTTGATTCTGGTAATCAAACTCTATCATCCTCATTAAAGTCGCATAAATCGTCATCATCGTCCGCTTCCATCAGGAAGTCTATCTCCTTTAATAACGTCGTCACAAGAAGAGACATCAGCACAGAAGGTGAGTTCTTCGAATCCGATATAACAATTAATGACGTTACTTTACCACAATACTATTCCAACTATTATCCTCAGTATTACCAGGCCGATGCTATTAGCAAACAATGTAATATTAATTACTATTATAACGACGATAATGGATGCCTTTACACTTGCGATTCAAATTTATACAGTGCCTCTCCATATTCGCAATGTAATGACGTTGTTGATGATATTCCAGTCAATATCAGTGACAACAATAGTAATAACGGCGATTATATTTACTTTAATTAATGTTGCGTAATAAGGTATAACTGGACTATAGTAAATACATACATACATTATATTATATTATATATGATATTGCATACCGTAGCATTGTTTTCTACTGAACAATAAAATTATATATCTGAAAAGAATATTTAATGATTAATCTCTATTTCCTATATATTACACATAATAGGTTCTCAATAATAATAATAATAATAATAATAATAATAATAATAATAATAATAATAATAATAATAATAATAATAATAATAATAATGATAATGATACTATGATGTGATCACAATTTGTTGTATACAAATAATGAAATTAAATGAGATTAGATTAGATAGGGTAGGATATAGAATACAAACATAAAATTATACATTGGAATACTTGGCCGTTAGTACATCGCTAAAATTAATTAATTAAATCAATCAAATTCTTTTTGGAAAAATATATGCTCCATAGTCTCTTTAGCTGTTAATCTTTCTTGATGATCATACCTCAATAAATTATCAATTAAATCAACCATTTCTGGTACTGCCAGCTTTGTCTCAGTTGTAATGAAATAATCCCATGGCTTTCTATTGAAATCTCTCATTATATTATCGTATTCAGATGGCAATTTCAATCCGTATTTAGTCAAATACTCAAGCAATTCTTTAGTACCAAGCACTGCAGCAATTTTCACCAACTGATCAGGGTTCGTAGATCCCTTGAAAAATGGTTCCTTCTTGAAAACAATAGCAGCTAACATACATCCAACAGACCATAAATCTAATGAATAGTCATATTGGTTTAAGTTTACCAATAATTCAGGTCCCTTATGGTAACGTGATGCAACACGAACGTTGTAGTCCACTCCAGGATGGTAAAATTCTGCTAGCCCCCAATCAATTAATCTCAATTTACGTTCAATTGGATCAATCATCACGTTTTGTGGTTTGACATCTCTATGCATGATACCCATTGAATGGCAATAGTCTAACGCAATTAACAATTGTGTAAAATAATATTGAATATCACTTAGTTTGAAGGTTGGATATAGAGTTCTAAAATCAACATTCTTGACCTCTTCAAATATTAAAGCAGGGATCTTTGAATCCTTATCTTGGACAATGTCATATAACGCCACTACATTTGGTCCTCCTGTTAGGTTTGTTAAAATCTTCAATTCACGATAGATTTTCTTCATCTTAACAGGTTTCAATACCTTAATGACACAGGATTTATCATTCGTGACACATTTTCCACTAAACACTTCGGAGTATTTACCACGTCCAATCTTCGAGACAATCTCATAATTATAAATCTTGCCCCATTCAATAGTTACACCTTGTTCGTAATCCCAATATTCCTGAGGTCTCTTCTCACATGCATCGGTGTATACCTTAGCCACAGAGTAAACACGATTTGACTTTTGATTTAACGGGGATGGTGGTAATGGCATATTGTATTGTTATGATTATATATATATGTGTGTATGTGTTTGTTTGTGTGAGTGGGAGAATATTTAAATAAAGATGTATATGTATATGTCCGCGTGTGCGTGTATTAGTATATGTATCGCTATGGTCCTAGGAAATGTTATATTCTTTAGATAAAATATAATTCGAACAAATAATATCGACTAAATCCGTATGATACGTAATACGATAGGTTGATAAAGCGTCTATTACACAGGAGTACTTTGTTTTAGGAGTTTTTTGTTATTTCTGTTTCCAAATTTTTAGAATGTGTATTTTGGTGTTCGAATTTTTTTTTTGGTTCCAAATTTTGTCCCGTTTACCTAACTAAACTTAGTAAATTGCCGACGAACCAATGCGTAATAGGCAGATAGAGAGAGAGGAGAGTATTGTCAGTTGCATTGGTATTCACGATTTTTGTAGTTTATTAAGCAATGAGTCGTAAGTTCAACGTGTAGGAAGATCATAGCTTCTAATTAATTATATATATATATATATTTTTATAAAGGAGAGTTACTGAAGTGGGGTATCAATTTGATCGAGAGTTCGATGGTCAAGGAAATGTTAAGTAAAGTTGGAATTTTGAAATTTGATTTAGGTGAAAGACACTCGGAAATAGTGATTAGAGACGTTCAACTTTGGAAACAGATTCGAGCTGATGATTGTGTTAATGGAGAAAATACTGAAACGAACGTACGCATGTTAAGAGGAAGATTCCTTCAATATGCCGATTTAAGTAAACTACCCATATGGATTTCAAATGAACCAATGGTTTGTTATACAAATAGTAATACAACATTGTCCTACTTTAATTCGAAATTACTAAAACACACAAACCTCCAACGTGGTATCGTCATTGATATTTCAAAAGCTGACAATATAGGCAGCCATCGTGAGTACATTGTAATATATAGAAACGGAGATACCATTGAATGTTTCCAATTCAATTTTAAAAATAAATCAATTATAGATAAGCAAATATTATCCTTGGATGAAACTTCAAAGAACGTTATTACTACTGATACTTTATCAACCATTGATGGGATAATAAAACAATCTCAAAGAAGGCTGTCAGAAGCAAGTAGTAAAGTAACTAAGAATATCCAGATTAATGACCGAAAATTACAGTTTAATGATACCCTCTCTAAATTAATCCTTGGCGGGCTCAGATTAAGAGGCATACCCAACACTCAGTCTAGTTTTCAAAAATTGTACAAGATCACTTTTCAAGCAGCGGAGTTCACCTACAGAGATGAATTGTTGATGATATCTAAAGGTAAAGGGGAAGAAGTGCCGTTTGAGACGATGCAAGAAACAGTAGAAACACTATTAAAATTGTTTACTAAATCGTAAATAGGCACTGTATTACTTGGTTCTTGATTTTGGTTTTCACTGTTAATTTGTGCAACCCGATAGAAGAAGAAAAAAGTACTTACAATGGAAAAATTTGCCAAGAACAAAAACATGAATGTGTTAAATCTTTTTATAGATGAACAACACTGTTGCATCAGCACAGTAATACTAAAGTTGTATTGGGAGGTTAGGTATACTAACGATATTCCTCTTTCTGGATAGAATGGCGACCACCTCTCAAGGTACTCATCTATTTGTATTAATCCATGGTCTATGGGGTGTGCCCCAGCATATGGACTCAATAAGGAAAATATTCAAAAACACAATTGATTCAAATGAGCATGCAGTCTTTTTTGCCCCAAAGCAAAATGCTAAGTTTAAGACATTTGATGGTATAGAAATTATGGGGTATAGAGTTCTCGTTGAACTGTGTCAATTTTTACGTGAATATAACACCAACAATTCAAACAGAAAGGTTACCAAGATTAGCATTATTGGCTATTCATTAGGTGGACTAATTGCAAGATTTATTATTGGTAAATTGTATACTGAATGCAATGAATATTTTCATAATATTGTACCAGTTTTATTTTTGACGATGGCAAGTCCTCATATAGGTATACACTTTTATAATCCTTTATCGAGTAAATTGAGATGGGTATTGAATCCAATTCTGACATTTTTCGGCTCTACAGTATTAGGAAAGAGTGGTCGAGAGCTGTTCATCTCGAGTAGATATAATGATATTCTAATTAAATTAAGTGAAGGTGAGTATATTAAAGAATTATCGAAGTTTAAATGGAGAGTAGTATTTGCTAATGTGAAAAATGACAGAACAGTCGCATTTTATACATCTTTCATTACAGATCACGATTCTTTCATTTCTACAAACAATATTATAAAATATTCGTTTGAACCAAAAATTCCTGGTTCGAATTATTCTTTCAAATTACCAAAAATTGTGGACCTAAATAAGTTGAGTACTAAAAATTTAAGAACAGTTCCCAAAACTCCAAAATTTTATAGAAAAATTGCTATTCTCAGCTTAATATTACCAGTTGCCTTTATAATTTTTTTCCCGATACTTTTAACTTTGAACGTCTGTGGTACAATATATAGTCATTTTACAACAATAAAATACAGAAAGATGCTAGCTTCAGGTGAGCTACATGTCAAATTTCGTCAGAAAATTGGAATATCAGACCAATTAAAAACATATATAAGTGAAACTTATGAGTCTATGTTGAATACAGACTCAGCGGATGACGATGATACAGATTTTATACAAAATGAAAATAATAGTGTGATTAATCAAGTTGACAGAACAAATCAGGACACTGATCAAGAAATTTGGGAATATTTCATTCAAAAATACTCCAATATTGTTGAAAAAGACCAACATTGGATACATGAGTTTAAGGCGCTGCCATTTGATAATGATAGAAAAACCATATTAACTAATTTATCAAAACTGCGATGGGTTCGGATTCCAATTTATGTGAAATCTATTAATGCACATGGTGGTTTAGTGGCCAGAAAGGGGATAGATAAAGACACAGCGCCTTCCAGTTTGGCTGCATTGGAATTTGCTGGGAAATTAACAAATTATCTGATAACCCATCCCCAATAAGGATAAATTAATGGAGATTAATGGCATCAAAATATAAAACGATAATTACGTGTTTTTTTTATACATAAACACTTACAGTACATAAGATATGATACAGGGGGGGAAGATGATTGTGTTTTACAACCATTTTTCTTCTGGATTAATCCTAAAACTTTGGTAATCATTTAAGTTATATAAAGAAATTTCTGTTTCATTTTCAATATCATATTCACTTAGCTTCTTACCATTCGGATTCTTGATATCTAGGACCCAATCATCATCGTCATGGTTAAAGTTTATTACTAGGTTCACTGTCTTCGAACCATGCGCATGTGTATAAATCTTCATAGCATCATAATTTACAGTACGGAATGGTCTGAATGCACCATCTGATTGAATCTGTTTCAAACAATCGTTAAATAAATCAAACGCTGTCTTGGCTTCTAGATTATAATTTTTTATTATCAGATTCTTGACATTTCTGTAAGGAAAAGATTTAATGACTCGTACAGTGATAGTACAACTAGTAACAGGTGTAGCATTGGATGTTAGCGGTTCTTCAGCATCGTAATCGGTTGTATTCGTGTTTCGCATATTGTATTTTGTAGGACACTATATTTATATAAAACAAATTACCTATTCGTAAACTGAATGCTAATCAGATTCAAATTGAATGAAATTCTAATACAATAAATATTTGAAGAACCTGGGAAAAAAATTATGGCAAATTTTCGGCAAAGTTAATATGAGAGCAAAGGGTGATCCCCACTATATTCGATTTTTGTATAATCAGGTTTAAAACTCCAGAGAAAAGAAAGTGCTAAGAGTAGGTATAAATCAGTTAACCAAGCTTTTGCATTTTTGAATGGTATTAAAAGTTTATAATTTAATAATTGAAAGGCAAAAATTTTTAGTTTTTTAATTTATGTTTTGGGAGGCATTAAGTAGAACTAACTAATATTGCGATAATGAATATATATAATAAACAACCGTATTTAAAAATATAAAAATTAAATCTTGTTTTAACAAATCTTACTTTAACAATAGAAATTGCCTAATACATTATTTAAGACTAGCAATGGTATGTACTATATTAAATCAAGTAAAATATAGATATGCTGGAACTCTAATAATACAGAGAGACCTAATATGAGACTATAATGGTATTACAATTATTCTAGAAAGTTCTAAAATGATTATGCAAATATAGGCTTGTATCACGGTTTAAATGTATATATAGAAATAAGTGTACTGTAAGAACAGAAACTTCTAGAAGAAGAACTTATTTAGGAGTAAAACTTAAAGTATGAAAGGATGGATAATGTTTAAGAAGAAAATGAAAATATTCTTAAAGATACTTATATACAATCTATAAGAAACCAGAAGAATTAATAATTATTCAGTATACATGTCTATTCAATTAATGTCGGATCTAAAAATTACCTACCATTACTATAATTATACTCTCACATCTTTTAATTGGAGAATGTGTGTAAAAATTTAAAAAGAACTCCTCATAGGGGGCTCGAACCCCTGACATTTCGGTAATCCTTGCTTAAACAATAATTGTTTAAAAGCCGAACGCTCTACCAACTGAGCTAACAAGGATGAGTTCTCAAAATATTGTTGTAATGTAACCCAGTTTTGACCAAAGAAAAATAGCATAAAAGTATAGACTTAATTGATGCTATTTTGACCTAAAATTATTAAGAGAATTTAACCAATATTTGAATTAATAAGAAGACCTAAAAATATATTTGACATGATGGTAAACCCTAAAAGAAATAGAGAACATACGGCATCATAATTTATTATGAGAAAC
>JAJLYB010000034.1:0-98896 GCA_030674245.1 Jamesozyma piceae | reverse complement strand
TCTAACCTAAACTTACCTCGACATACACTAATCAATAATGATGCCTTCAACTAAGAATCAATCTTCTATCAGTGCGTATGCCTCTGAACGACATTATTATAGTATAACTGGATTGGTGTTTTTAAGCTATAAACTTTATATAATATGTATCCCTATTTAATGTATTTATTCTTTTCTGTTTCTCATAATTTTCTTGTTTTGTTTTTACCACGCGCGAACTTGTGAAAAACTAAATGAAAAAGTAAATGAATGTAAATGCTGTTAATAGATGAACTGAAGATACGAAATATTGCTTATTTTACCTTAATCTTGTAATATTAACTTATTGTTGGTTAATATTCCAGCACAATTAACCATATTCGAATAGTAGATGAAAAGAGCTATCGAAATAACTAAATCTCATTGTATTTGACCTTTATTATGAATAGTTGTCTTATGCCAGGATCGTGGTTAAGACTAACTAAATTAACTGTAGGGTAACTACAGAATTGAAACTAATGTTTCGAGAATTATTAAATCTAACGACAACGTAGTTGTTACGGATCGTGAGGGGTGTCTAAAGAACACATATTATTATCCTCATGGTATTTCCTAAAAAGGAAAACCAAATTAAATTAAATGTGGAGGCTTTATTCAACTATTGCTGAAACATGTTTTGCCAGACGTTATCTCAGACAATGCTGGTTAGTACTATTATTATTATTATTATGCCCTAGACGTTGAAGAAGAACAATGCTGTGCAATTATTAAATACTTTCCTCATCCAAAGAGATGTTATATTATGCCCTAGACGTTGTACAATGCTATGCATTATTATTACTATTATTATACGCATCCTTAGAGGTGACGTTAGATGGCATCATGACGATGTATGACCATCCTATATAAATCGAATAAGTTATTACTCATTTTAGAAATAGGAGAGGCCAGCTTAATGAACTGACTCTACTATTTGAGTCTCAGAAGGATGTGTGACAACCGACTTAATGAACCGGGCGTCATGCGTTCTAATGTTACTCTCTTGTAAACCATCCATTAGTATTCTTCTGCAGGGAATCTAAAGGAGGTATCATGTTACATTTATAAAATGTATTCGTGTTCAATTAAATAAAAAGTATATAAATAGGTTGTGAGACGAATTAAAATCATTCTCTCAAGTTCTTTCCAGTTTTCAGTTGAAGACTACTATCAGAAGATTTATCAATAATCACGATTAATAGATTACAATAATCATTAATCAAGAAGAATAACAATTCAACTAACCTTTAACTATCGTTAACTATTACAACTAATTTTAATTAATTTTAATTAATAAAATCAACCTCCTGATAGTAACAGAAAGTATTCTCTAGCGTCCCCAACTAAAAATAACAACCAAACATAAATTATTATACTTTATAATAATTACAGACTTAATAGAGTTCTAACATAGGAATTAATTACAAAAATTAAAAAAATTAAAAAGAGACATCTCTTACATTTTTGTATTGTTTGAGATAATTTTATGGAATATAAAATTTAGAAGAAATATACTAATACAATAAGCAAGTCTAAGTTGCGGAGATGGAGATTATATGGTACTATGAATATAATATTGGTAGTTTATAGGATATCAAGTTTAATACGAAGGTTACTAACAACTACGAACGAGATTGAAAACGAGACACGAAAATAAAACAACTGCATATAAACAACCCATATTATATTCATAGTACTATATAATCTCCGTCTCAGCAAAGATTTATATTTTATTAATTCTTGCTTCTTCTTGTTGCTTATATACATCTATTTTTTTTTCTAAGGGCAATCTTGTAAAATCAAATCGAGATTCGGTACTGCCGTTCATTCCGCGGTTGGATGGAAGAATGAACACCCAGAAAGCGCTGCCGAAACGTGCCTGAAATCTATTCAAGCATTCAAAGTTTCAACAAACGTCATCTAAAAAGTATAGTTATTGAAGAATCTAAAGAAGTAAATCATCAAATATTTTCATATGAAATTCTACATTCTCAAACACTATTATAATATGCCGAGTAGATATGGCGTAAAACATTCATTGATATAATAACAGTTTCCTGTGCGTAAATTTTTCTCGTAAATATGATAAGGTAGCCTGGTCAATTTGAACAATACGGAATAATTATTATGCAATAGTTGCATGGCCAGAAATTGCTTGGGCCTTAAGAAATTCCGTTAACGATGAAGAATACCACTCTAAAATGTCATTTTGTGTACGTATGGATCATGGTGGCACTTGGCATGCAGATGTAAGAGTTCAGAGATCCTGGAATCGTGCTTATGCGAATATTTGGAACATGCCTTGTGGTAAATTACAACAGTCTTATACTATTACTGATGAATGTAAAGTTGATCGAGATACTGATTTCTGATTGTTTTAAAAACAATAAGTTCCTTTTTTTATACCAAAGACACAGTAATAAAACACAATATCAATATTGAAGCGAAAATAAATTATACTGTCTCAAATATGTTCCCTTTGTTTTAAATTTAAGGATTTATAAACAGAGACAACAATTAGTAAAACCTGAGTATCGCATAAATTAAGATTTATATATAAATTACCCTTCTATTTTGGCTTGCCATGTAGCTTTTTAATCATTTATAATTAAGTAAAAGACTTTCTCATGGATCGTGAAGCCGATAGTTACTGTTAAGAATATATTTGTTTGTTAGTTGGTTTATTTGTTTGTGCGTGTAATTTATTTTTTAGACAATCGTTAATTAGAAAAAAATAGAGAATACATAAAATACATAGACAGTTCTTTTAGGAAACTTTGCATATAATAAGGAATACGAGTAGTCCATTATTTATATTAAAATGAGTGGTATAAAAGAGGCAAAACCTCTTCGTGTTATCCAACAATCATCTATTGGTTGTTTATAAATTAAAGATTAGATAAGCTGTTCATATTTGCTGTAGAAATTATGTTCATAAAGCTTTCTTTAGAGGGTATCTAATGTTTTGTTAATTTTGGAGAGAAAATATAGATTTAAGATTTTTTAATATGCCATATTTTTACAATCAAGTATTATGGTTTCGATAACTAAGAACACCAAGTTCATGGAAGCAAAATTAATCAAAAATGCGTATCGTAATATTATCCATTTACAAATAACTACATATGATATTGAACTAAGGACTACTTCTAACTTTCATGAAGGCTGAAAAGGCCAATCACTTAGAATATAAACTGCCTCGCCATATTCTAATTTCGGGTATATGAAAAATTGTAGGGTACACTATGAAATTTTAAACAGTTACGAAAATAATACCTATAATACCTATAATATAAATAGTATATAGGTTTACCGATAAACTAAAAAAGAAATCATTAGTTTTGAACAGGTCCATTTAATTTTATTATTTCGTATTTTCTTTGTTTAAATTTTCAAATAAAATAATGTTTGGTAATTCACCTATAAATAGTGCAGTTATAATAATTACCATTCCAATAGTAATCACATAAGGTGAAAAATTTCCAAATGCAATTGCTGGGAGCCACACCAACGATTGGATAGCTAGCATATCCCGTTTAACAAATTTGACTAATGCGAATGATAACAACGCAACTAGAATTATTCCTTTTGTTTGATTACCACATGTTTTTGATTCAGTCATATTGGAAGTCTAGTAAAACGTAGGAATACACCTCTACACAAGACCTTGAGGTATATAATGATTTGTACCTATATCCCCATTTATAACACATTTTATATTATAACTAGAACGAGGTTAAAAGATATCATATCAAGTTTATATAAAATGTCTGTACTCTTGTTACAACTGAACTCCCTGAGTTGGAGCTTCAAGCCTTGATGCAACAACTTTTTCTAACAGACACATTTTAAATCAGGAGGAATTTACATAATCAAACCTAGATTCTGAAACGCCGTTCTTTCTGTATTTAGATTGGAAACCAGGAACACTAATACAGACGTACAAAAAAGTTTCGGAAAAACTCATTTGTGTTTGAACCTTTAACAGCCGCCGTCTTAAAAGTTTTGTTATTAAAAGACCTAAAGAAGTAACTCATTGAATATTACAACATGACATTTTATATGGCTGTTAACATTATCTTTGCCATACCGAGTAGATAGGGCATAAAATCTTGATTTGTATAATCTTGGTGTACTATCAATGAATTTTTCCCTGAACTATACGAGTACTTTCTTTTTAAAAATATACCAAGCTCAAGAAAGCAACCAAACCAAGCTCAGCAAAGCAACTAAACCAATTGGATTCCGCTGGTATTAACGCCGAATAAACACAACATTGGAATAGGGCAAAAATAACAGCTCATTGGAATTAGTCGTTTTTAAAATTGGGTTAATGCATATTTTTTGGCCTTCTAACAAAATTAAAAGTGCTATTCATCAAAATAGAAAACCGTATAAAAGGCGGCCTGTTCAATACTAAAAGTTATGATTTCAATACTTGTTATTTAGTTATTGTTCACAAAATAAGAAATTAATCCCATAAGCAATGATTGGCCTTTGTATACTGTTTTTAGCAGTTGTCAGTAAAGTTACGTGTAACAGAATAGTTTACGATCCTTCATCAGGTGTTTTAGCACTGAAAAGTTCCAACATTTTAAGAGGTAATTCACCATCTATAGATGGAAATGCTGGTATTTTAAATGTTTCAGCATTAGGAAATATCAATAAAACGTGGATCACCAATACTCCAAATGGCTCGTGGATCGAACAGTCAATTACACACTATGAGTTAGAAGACAACTATAGACTTACTCATTTACAAGGTATTGTTTTAGAAGATGTTAGTGGTGTTATTCTTGGCAATGAATCATCCAACTCAACGGTAGCTAAGAGGGATTATGGTGATGCATGGTACACTACTTCTTGTAATGCCAGGTTTGGAACAATAAATATCAATGTTTGCACATTCATGTACAATATACTAGATAGCTCCAATAGTTTTATAGCAGATTTGACTACTATAATGAATAATATTGGTATTGATATTAAAAAGGGCTCACAGAAAAACGATTGTGGTTCAAGCGACACCTACGTACTAACAAAAGATGGTGGCGCTTGGGAGGTAGCTTGGTCGACTTGGAAAACAGGAAAGAATTGTGATACAACAGCTTCATGGCCAGAAATTGCTTGGGCCTTAAGAAATTCCGTTAACGATGAAGAATACCACTCTAAAATGTCATTTTGTGTACGTATGGATCATGGTGGCACTTGGCATGCAGATGTAAGAGTTCAGAGATCCTGGAATCGTGCTTATGCGAATATTTGGAACATGCCTTGTGGTAAATTACAACAGTCTTATACTATTACTGATGAATGTAAAGTTGATCGGGATACTGATTTCTGATTGTTTTAAAAACAATAAGTTCCTTTTTTTATACCAAAGACACAGTAATAAAACACAATATCAATATTGAAGCGAAAATAAATTATACTGTCTCAAATATGTTCCCTTTGTTTTAAATTTAAGGATTTATAAACAGAGACAACAATTAGTAAAACCTGAGTATCGCATAAATTAAGATTTATATATAAATTACCCTTCTATTTTGGCTTGCCATGTAGCTTTTTAATCATTTATAATTAAGTAAAAGACTTTCTCATGGATCGTGAAGCCGATAGTTACTGTTAAGAATATATTTGTTTGTGCGTGTAATTTATTTTTTAGACAATCGTTAATTAGAAAAAAATAGAGAATACATAAAATACATAGACAGTTCTTTTAGGAAACTTTGCATATAATAAGGAATACGAGTAGTCCATTATTTATATTAAAATGAGTGATATATAAGAGACTAACTCTTTCTGTCTCTACCAATATTCTAATTTACCTTTAGGTATTAAGTATTTTTTGATTATTGAGTAATATTTAACTTCAATTATTTCAAAAAATATTAAGCTACATCTCTATATATATGTATATAGAGGAAGTATTCAATTATATGCTGATATTCTTATTACTTATTTTCAACGATACTGATCTCAGAAGCACAAAATAATGAAATTTGTTGACTGTGTCATCTTTAACGTGTGTGTTAAATTTATACTAAGCGTCTCTGCCCTCAAATTTTCAATTTTTAGACTAACTACAGTTTATTGTAATTATAAACAGAGAATTGATGGTTTTATTCTTAACTAGTATTCCTGTGTCATGTAACCTTTGATGGTATTCACTTCGCGATATGTATTTTATTGTTTCGTTAAATGCGATAATCTTTAATGAGTAATTTATTAGAGACAAATAGGAAATTCGGTGAAGAGAGATCAGGAATACCAAGTACTTCAATGGAGCAATGATCAATAGAAAAGAGAGTTCAGAGAGGGCGAAAAGGATAGGTATACCAAATTAGCTAGTACTGCTCCTTTCTATAAATAGTATGCTTATAGGATAATTGCAATTGAATCCATATATTCATATTTTCCTGCTATTAGCACTACATGTTTTTTTTGGTGTTCAAGCATATTATATTTTGAATATTTACCGCTATCCCCATAATAATCAAACCATCCAATCACCGTTTTAATTTTACTTCAAATTCACTAATTATTAATCATTTTTCTATCTTAAACTGTCAAGAAAATACAATTATTCCTTTAAGAATGCAGAATACCAATCGCCATAATTCGAATCATAGAAGATCATCATACCATGATCGTAAAGATATGCCATTACCAAATCTACCTCCTCTAGATACAAGAAGATCTTTTATTGAACGATCTCCAAATAGTATTGAGGAACAACACACCCCAAACTATTTTAACAGTGATACTTCTAGGGAATACGAATCCCCCATAAGTGAAAAATCAAGTAGAGAGCCACAATCATCTGCAACTAATCATACCCTTCCTCAGTCTGAAAGACAGCAAACTACTTCAAATTCCTCCACTCCTTCAAGACATAGAAGACCCCCTCCACCTACATTACCAAACTCTTTTACGTCACCGGTGTCACCTTCCCTGCAACAACCAATATATTCTAATTATTCTCCGAATTCAAATACACAATCCAAATCTTATCGATCTCCATTCATTGGAGAAAATGATGCAAGCGATGGTTCACGAAATAGTCTTCCAAATAGTGAATCTGAAGTAACTCAGAGGGTTTATAAATCACCATTCGTTGGGGAGACAGATGCGAATATTATAATCAATTCTAATCCACAACTTTCTGTAAGACCTATTCAGCTTCCACAACAAACAATACGACCAAATATAATCGATCATACAACATATAATCCACTATTAGAGGCACGAGTCTCCGTTACAATGAAACCAGTTAATCCTGTTTCTTCTAAAAATTTGCAACCTATACAAGATTCAGATATGGATAAGCCTTATGAGCTTCTATCAAACCCAATAAATGATTATATAAGTATCTATAAAATACCACCCCCACCATTATCTATTTCGAATTCCAACAAGAGGGACTTAAGTGGTGCAACAAGATCATCAGATGGTATCGACAGTTATTATTCAGATTCAAATTATACATTTAATAATTCAAATGCAAGGCATAGTAGTTTTAATTCAATTTTAGGTGGGAAACCGCTCGATTTGGCACCAAGCATTACACAACCAACTCAGCCATTTAATATTGATTTACTTGATGAAAATAAATTATATCAATGCTATAGTGTTTACAGATTATCAGATATTTATGAATGGATTTTGAAAATTTACTTTGAATGGTTTAATGAATATGTGTTCGGGAAGATTGAATTTTATCAAGTAGTTCAACGTTTATTAGAATTCCAAATGCCAAAAAATTTTGACCAGGACACTATTGATTCCAATGTTGATAAAATTATAAGCTCTCTAATGTTACAAAACGCAGTAAGGTTTGAACAAAATACAGAACTGCAAGACCAAGAACGTGAAAATAATAATGATAGCGATATTACTATTATTGTGGCAGGTTTGGATGTGCAAGGAATATTTTGTGAATTGCTACCATGTTATTCATTTGCCGACACAACATACATAGGACCAGAATCTACCACATTATGTTATTCATTCACATGTGTAAACAGATTACCAAGTATACCCAGAAAAGAAATTAAAATATCAGAAATTATTAACAAACCAGTTGGTTTGTGGACAGATTACTGGCATCTCACCACTGAAGATTTATCTGAGATTAATCCACGTGAAATCCAAAGACAGAGTTTTATATTTGATTTAATTATTTTAGATGAAAGATCTTTGAACATGGCCAATGCAGCAGTAGAAATTTACGGTAAGAGATTTGATCCTACTTTACTTCCAGAGGATCCCGAGTTTGGATCTCTTGCATTCACTATATTCGAACCAATGATCCAATTGCATAAGGAGTATATACTAGGACCTATCTTTAGAAAATTAGAAACGAGAGGGAAATTTATAGATGGAATCGGTAAAATTTACTCTAAATGGTGCACTGAAGCTAAAGAGCCATATTTAAGATATGCAAAGGCGATGGCCACTGTTCATGAAATTATATCCTGGGAAAAAAAGCATCACACAAGATTTGCGTCATGGTTAAATAATATTGATCATTCCCCAGAGATTACACGTTCAAAGATGTATCATGATGTTATTCTATTTGGTGGGTATTTTAAATCATTACAAAATATGACTGTAACATTGAATTCAATCTTAAAGGTAACAGAACCATCGATGGAAGACCATCAATATTTGAAAATGGTCATTAAAGATATTGAAAGCTTAAGCTCTGAGGTTGATAAAGTTCATGGGGACGCTATTGATCACAGAAAATTAATCCGGTTCGCAAGACAGTTAATATTAGTTGGAAATAGTAATACTGTGGCTTATATTAACCTTTCAAGTCAACTAGCCCAGACCGGCAGCGAAGCACTATCATCGACATCTTCTAATCAGGATGATTTAAGTGGACAAGATAAATTGGATCTTGGATTAAATGATGAATCAAGAAAATTACTAATGTCTGGCGCAGTATTGAAAAAAAGAGAACTTTGGTTGGAACCAAATCAAGTGTTTATTGCTCTTCTGGATAATTACTTTTTAATTACAGACCCGGTAACGAAAAATAATGAGGAAAAATATAAGCTTGTGGAAAGACCAATCCCTATAGATTACTTGAACTTAGAGAAAAAAATTAATTATGACGATTCTCAAAGTGTTTACTCTAAAAACAACGTACGAGATTCTCTTCATAAAGAAGTCACCACAACTACCCCATTAACCTCGACACCAATAAGTGCAGTAAGACCAAACTTGCTGAATGCTGCAACAAACGTGTCAAGAACACTATATGGGTCTAATAATGAAAAAGAAATAAAAACTGGCATTTCAAATGCTGAACCAAATGAATCTGAACTTTCCTTTAAAATTAGAAATACTGCTACAAATGAGTCATTTACATTCGTTGTTTCAAACGTAAACGAAAGGGATCGTTGGGTGAAAAGTATAATGAAAAGTTTAAAATATAATAAAAGAAATAATAATTCAAGCATAATTGACTTCAATGTAGTAACAACTCAATTTGCATATGCTGACAGGGATGCTCCAGTTAATTTACCTGTGGCACCTGATGGCTCTGAAATCGATAAGGCGTTAAAATTATACGAATCGAAAAATAGGGGAAATGTTAATTTGCTCAGATATCCTACGGTGAGAACAATTTTATGCTCTGAGAAGATTGATTTTGAGGGTAAGATATTTCTCCTAGTGGCTACTACAAGTGGCATATTAGTAAGATTAGAAAACGATATGGATTCAAAATTTATCAGGGTTATCCAATGCAGTTTTGTTAGGAAGATGGAAGTAAATCAGAAATTGAATATTTTGTTTGTATTAGATGATAGAAGTCTATGCTATTTTAATATTCCAAGTATCTTAGGCGCCTATTATGATCATCAAAAATATCTCACTGAAAATTTAATAGTAGGGATTGTTTTAAGAGATAAAGTTGGATATTTCAAATTTGCTGAAGATTTTGGAAATTCAAGACATTTATTTTATGAGCGAAAAGGAAAACTTCTTGTTTTGACACCTGAATTTGATCAATTAACGAAAGTTTTTAAACATTTTAAGGAGTATAAAGAATATAAATTACCAAATATTGGATTGACAAAACCAGATGTGGAAGATATTGTTGTTTTCAAAAAATGCTTTATAGTGTGCACTTCTAAAGGAGCTATTTTATTTTCTGATTCGTTTAATGATGATGGTATAAACTTACCAAGTTTTTTAAATGATAAATCCATGGATGAATATATAACTTCATCACGCTTAAGTTCTACATTATTTAAACCAAGTATTGAGTCAGCCTCTAAAAAAGATTCGTCAAAACAAAAAATGGCAGAATATGTCAAGAGAGATATCGCAACTAATAAAACGAAGCCAATTGCATGTTTTCAGCTTAATAATAAAAAATTGTTTTTATTAATATATGACGAAGCAGTGATTAAAATCGATTGCTATGGACAAATTCCAAACTGGAAAGAAGATATATTAGTATTGGATTTTTATTGTACTGGTGCCTGTTTTTTTCAGGAACATTTAATCCTTGTAGGTGACAGTCTAATTCAAATTTATAATTTAAAGAATTTTGACATTAAATTAGGAAAGTTGGTACCCATACAGATTATTAAAGGTAAGAAGGTGCAACTGGTAAGTTCAGAAAGAAAAGATGATGCTATGATCGTATTAAGTCACCCTAATATTGCTAATAGGCAATTGGTACTTACTTGTAACCCTGTAATTATATAAGGACAATATCAATAGTAGTATATATGATATAGATATTTTGTTGAGATATTACCCTAACAATATATAATAAGACGGCTTTTATTATAGGAACCGTTTGAGATTAGGAAATAAAATAAGGTGATAAGGCTTTAGGTTATATATGAGATTATCTTAATATCTATATGTAGAATACTTATCTAAATTATATAGAAAAAGGGTAACAGATAATTATATCAAGTCCATATATAATGTGTGTTTCATTTATATATATATAAATCCTAGAGTACAATGTCTAATCACTAATTCAACAAATTTTATGCATTTAATGAGATAAATAATTAATGAAAAAAATATTTTATATTTGTTTACAAATTTAGGTTAATAAATAAACAAAAGAACGAAAATATAAAAATATATATGAAGATTTTGGTTGAAATAAATTTAGGTTAACAACACATGCTTAAAAAATCGAACATCATTTAGTATTATTAGTAAATGTTATATTTATTATATAAATTTGAAATTCTGATTTAAAATCTTTATATTTTTGATTTAGTAATAATCTAGTAATGAACATCGAAAAATGAAAAACAATTGAATATGAAATTAACAAAACACAAAAATACAAGCAAACATTTGACAGTGTCAAATATGCAAGCAGAGAAGAATAAACCAGTTTGCATGCAATGAATGTAGATACATTAGTGAATCACTTGATTCTACCGCTAATACAATACCCTATTCTGATCGGTGTTTTATTCAAAAAGTATGTATAAAAATAATATGAAATCCTATATTCATTTCGAAACTATGAGTCCAAAATCAATAAAACTAACAGACTCACAACATACAATCATTGATATATAGTGTATCGAGAAGGATAAAACTTGGACTTTTGGTGTACTCCTGTGTTGTTTATGTATTGGCATCATTAAACTATTATTTAAAAACTGGAGGTAACACAGCATGGAAAAAATTGAATGAAATACCGAATAGTGTTGTTGTTATAACGGGTGGTACTGGAGGCTTGGGCCAAGATATAATCTTAGAACTCGCATCAAGGTATCCTGATACAACTGTTTTAAATATTGATATTAAGCCATCAAAACTGAGAACTGGAAAAATTGTGAATTTTTATTGCGACTTAAGTGATTTAGTCCAAGTCACCGAAGTCTTAAAAAAGATAAAAGAATCGTATAGTTCTCGCATTAGTTTAATTATTAATAATGCTGGCATCAGATTACCATTTATGGAATTGAAGCAATCTACACAACATGATTTACAAGAAATATTTGCTATTAATGCTTTATCACCAGTTCAAGTTATTAAAGAATTAACACCGGATATAAAAATATCTAATAATCAATGCTATGTAGTTACAGTTGCAAGCACATTGGGTATACTAACACCAGCAAAAGTTTCCGCGTATGCAGCCAGCAAAGCAGCATTAATTGCGTTCCATCAATCATTTTCATTTGAATTAACGAGTCAAAAAAATGTTTCCAATATAAGAACATTATTAATCACCCCTGGACAACTAAATACAGAGATGTTTGGAGGTTTTGAACCACCACGCCAATTTTTTGCTCCTGTGTTGGATAGCAAAAAATTAGCTTCCATGATCGTAAATAGATGTGAAACTGGTGAAAGAGGATGCCTTCATGCACCATTTTATTCTAAATTTGCACATCTATTAATGTCAATGCCATATACAATTCAATTAATTGTAAGAAGATTATCCATGATAGATGATTGTTTACCTAACGAAAAATGAAAATCCAATAAAACAAAGAGACAGGACTGTATCAGCAGGAGTTATATCGTTAAAATTATCTCACTTATATACATATATAGGTAGATACGAATATATACTAATTTATTAACATAAAGGCATTAGCAAATAAAAGCAGTAATTTGAACATACTTCTACGCCCTTCTGTTCACATGTGTGGTTCTATATATTCTACTAACCATTATTCCGCTCCTTGAAAATATTCATTACTTCAACTTGACCACATATCCCACAACAGATTGACATAACTTAAATAGCACACATAAGTAGCTTGCAAGTAGATTTATGCTTTACGTACTAAATTTAGTTCGATTGTTACTGTTTAACTGTAACCCTGCCTTTATTATCTTAGTCTTCCGAAGCCCGATGCGGTTTCATTAAATTATTGGAAAATTTCCCTATAACAGACCTACTATTAGGACCACTAACTTCTCTAAAACCAATTTGTTTACAAACAAGGCAGATAATTAACTTTGTTTGCTCAGTACATCTTATACTCAACAAACAAGTTGGACTATTTAGGTAGATATATATATATATATATATTTATATATATATCTATATTAGCGATTATACTTTCGAATAGGTACAAAATACTTTTGTAGGCTGATATATATGCAAACTACTGTTAATAAAAAGTGAAAACCATCCATTACACCTGTTTGAGAATCCGCTCAAGGTTTTAGCAATGAGCACAGATATGTCGTCAAAGAATTCTGGTTCCGAGAAGGACCTCTTAAATTCAAGTAATTTTGATGAGAATAACAGAACTTCTAAAAGTGCAAAGAACCAGAAACAAAAACAACAAAACCCAAAGAAAAAGAATAACAAACAATTCAGAACTAACAACAATAGCAATCCGTATGATACTGGGCGCGGTAGCAGGCCTGGACAATACAAAAGACAGCAACAACAACAATCAAGGCTCAGTGATGACCAAGATCCAAATAGTTTGAATGCATCTATCGAAGAGGAAATTGTTAATGGAAAATTTAAATTAAGAGGTCGTAAAACTCAAGTTTCAATTAAACATTTACTAAATTTTGAATTACCAGAAATCGAAAGAAGTAAAAATCCCGATTTTAATTATAGAAGAAATAATAGACAAAAAAGGAATCAAGAGCAGGAACATATTCACCTATCTGGTGATTCATTTATTAATGTAAATTATCGTCTGTTAGTTAATAGTAAGTTTGATTACCAAGACCAAGCTAATAACCCAAACATTCCAGTTCCAGATAATAATATCGTTCGAGTGATTGTTTCAAAAGGCCAAAGCTGTCCAATCTGTTTATGTGAGAAACCAATTTCACCAAGAATGGTTAGGTGTGGTCATATTTTTTGTTACAGCTGTCTAATTAATTTATTCGATAAGGCAGAGAGTGTTGAGAATAAGACCACAAGCTATACAAAAAAGAAACAATATAACGAATGCCCGCTATGTGCAAATATTGTCAGACCCCAAGGGGTTAAATCTGTGATTTTCGAAGAAGAAAATGACACATATAAATTTGACTATTTTAACAAAGCAGTTCAGTCAGGCTCAAAAACAACCTTTAATTTGATGTGCAAGCCACATAATTCAATATTGCCGCTACCTGTAACTCTGGAACTAGACCCGGTAACGATTGGAAATTTCCCGTATATTGATAATAAAGAAGCAGCTTTATATGCACACATAGTTAAATGTAATGTCTCCATGGAATTAGAGTTTTTACAAAACGATATCGAAGAAATTAATACACAGTATGAAATTGATAAAGCATTATATAATCAGGACAAAAAATATGTTAATATGGCTTTAGATGCAATACATGAAAAAATAGCTACAATATTATCAGATGACGAAGTACAAAATGATATCACATCAACAAGTAATATACTTAGCGAGGATTTTGGAAATATTACAATAAACGGTGATCAAGAAGATTTAAAATCAAAATATGATGATATGACCGCATTTTTTTTCTTCCAAACCGCTTTCCATTCACCTACCAAATATTTCTTATCTCCTTTAGACGTTAAAATATTACTAAGAACGTTTAATAAATATTGTAGATTCCCAAATACATTAACTGCAATTGTAGAAAATATACATTATGGTACAATAGTGACAGAACAATTAATCCGCCGCTATAAATATATTGGACATTTGCCACTAGGTACAGAAATTGCTTTAATCGATTTAGATTGGAGAAATATTGATTTCCTTCCAAAGGAAATCTATGAGGAGTTCTCTCATGAGTTGAAACAGCGTCGTAGAGAACTTAATAGAAGAAAACAAAAAGAAGATAAGGAAAAGAAAATTTATGAGAAGCGGTTGGAAGAAGAACAGCAAAAGTTTTACCAAGAGGAGAGTACCGATTATCCACCACACAACCAGTATTTAATAGACTATGAGTCAATAAGAAATACACCCACATTGTTTGATTCACTAGCAGATTCAACTATGGGCAGTAATAATGATGTTATTAAAGACGATAATAATAGAAATGATAAAAGAAAAGAAAAGAAAAGCTATACAGAAACCACTATCTGGGGTACTTCAATATCCGTTATTCCAGATGAAAAAGCATCAAAGGAAAACCAGGAATTCGAAGAAATGTTACTTCGAAAGATGCAAGGTGAGAATACGGATACAAATTTACCAGGATCTAACAGCACTGGTAAATATATAGGGGGCAATAAAAAGAACAAGAAGAAAGGTAAGGTTTTACTGTTCAGTAACAGCCATCAAACACTCTAATTCACCTTTACATATTTCCATGAGATTAGTCTATTATATGCTTATTATTAACTAAACTTATATAATATTTGTACAATTCATCGTTTAAAAAGTCATTAACGCATTTATTAACAGACAGCCCATTCAAAGCTTAATTAGACCGCTTATATTATTAATTAATTCCTTAAAGATTTCTTAGATCTCTCGCGTGAACTTCTTTTAGAAAATGAATGTACAACAAAATATCCATTCTCGAGCGAAAAGCGAACAGCACCATTTGTGAAACTTTGACAGCGAATAAAACAAAATAAAATATCTCCTATTCTTTATATTGTGATATTTCTACTTTCCTAGTTAAAGAACAATTTTAACTACTAAATAAATTAACATATTCTTCAAGGAAGTTGAAGTAGTAGCTTAGCTATTAAAATATCAATTGGTTTAAGAACAAGAAGAATGAGTGGTAGATTTGTCCGTGCATCCAAATACAGACACGTCTTTGGTCAGGCCGCTAAAAAGGAATTACAATACGAAAACATTAGAGTAACCAACAATGCTTGGGATTCAAATATTATCAAAACCAATGGAAAATATATTTCTGTTAACTGGAATGCATCTGGTGGTGGTGCATTCGCTGTTATCCCAGTAGAGGAAGTTGGAAAAGCTCCTGACCAAGTTCCCCTATTTAGAGGTCATACTGCACAAGTTCTTGATACCGATTTCGACCCATTCAATGACCATAGAGTTGTTTCTTCTGCAGACGATGGAAAGATCTGCGTTTGGGATATTCCAGAAGATTTTTCTTTTCATAAATACGTGGATGAAAATGGTGACTTAAAGGTTATTACTCCTACAAAGGTATTAAGTGGTCACACTAGAAAGGTTGGCCACGTATTATACCATCCATTAGCTAAAGATGTTCTTGCTTCATCATCTTTGGATTATACCGTTAAAATTTGGAATGTCGAAACAGGCGAATGCAAATTTTCCCTAAAGCACCCTGATATGGTTACCTCTATGTCATTTTCCTACGACGGTAATCATTTGGCTACTATCTCCCGTGATAAGAAACTAAGAGTATGGGACGTTAGAGCTGAAAAGGTAGTCAGTGAAGGTCCTGCTCATGGAGGTGCAAAGAACCAGAGAGTTGTATGGTTAGGTAATTCCGATAGATTAGCGACCACTGGATTTTCTAGATTAAGTGATAGGCAAATTGGTATTTGGGATGCTTTCAATCTAGAAAAAGGTGATTTGGGTGGATTCTATAATGTTGATCAATCATCCGGTATTCTAATGCCATTTTATGATGATTCAAACAAAATTCTTTACCTTGCAGGTAAAGGTGATGGTAATATAAGATATTACGAATTCCAAAATGATGAATTATATGAACTATCTGAGTTTCAGTCAACTGATCCACAAAGAGGGTTTGCCATTGTTCCAAAACGTTTAATTAACATTAGAGAAAATGAAGTATTAAAGTGCTACAAAACTGTTGTTGACCAACGTATCGAACCTGTATCATTTTATGTTCCAAGAAAAGCTGATGAATTTCAAGATGATATATATCCAGATGCTCCATCTGACCAACCAGCTTTAACAGTAGATGAGTGGTTTTCAGGAAAATCTGTAGATGGACCAACGTTGGTTGATATGAGATCCGTTTATGAAGGTTCAGCACCATCTTTTAGCGCGGCAAAGAAAGAAGTTTCCACACCAAGAAAGGAAGTTACTCCAGAATCTATAAAAACAGAACCAGTTACTCCTTCCACAAATGATATAAAGAAAGAAGAATCAAAGAAAGATATCACTCCAACATTTAAAAACAAGTCAGTAGCTCCAAAATCTGGAACCTTAGGTGATGTTCTAAAAGAAGATAATTCTGTTGATAAGCTATTGAAGAAATCCTCTGATTTGGATGCGATCAACTCAGCTGAAGATCCATCCAAGGATTCTTCCAGCTGGGACGATGAAGATGATAAGATAGAAGCTCTTAAAGTTTCAACCCCAAAACAGGAAAAGAAAAAAGAAATTAAAGAGGTTACGGAACCAGTTAAAAATGAATCGACTGGGGCTGAATCGACCAAATTGGAATCAACCAAAGTGGAATCAATCAAAACAGATTCCAGAACAGGCAGTTCCTCAAAGGGAGAAGGCAAAGAAGAACCTGCCGCTGAAATTGTATCTTCACCAACTAAATCTGCTACTGCTGTAGTTAGTGGGGCAAAATCTTTGGGTTTGAAGCAATCGGTTGAAAAGCTTTCTTCTTTAGTGATAAACCTTGAGGAAGTTATTGAGAAGTTATCCAAATCTAACTTAGAGAAAGATGACCGCTTGGCTGAAGTTGAAAAGAAATTAGAAGCTTTACTCGAGAAAAAATAGATATGCAGTTATACTACTATGTAAAACATCAAAACTATTTTTTATAATCAATGTAATTATATGTACTTATATAAATAGTATTTCTAATGTTGTATAGTTTCAGTACAATACAATATAATTGTATACTTTACGTTGACTATTATTATATTTAACAGCCTACATCTATTGCTATCACGTGCGCACTTTGAAATTCACTGAACGCGAAGAATTTTTTTCCATCAACGAAACGTTATAAAAGAAAAAATTTGGTGTTGGGTCAATCACATCTCTTGTAATTTGATGGAGGCTAATAAGGTGAAGATAAAGGTATTACAATTTGATAACAGTAGTAAGCCATACCCTACAAAACAAGTTACTCCCTTTTAAAGAAGGGTATCCAAAATTTTCTTTTGACTATTTATAGCATTATCATTTAATTTTTTGTAGTTCTGCCCACCTATCGTTAGAGCTTAGAACAGTTAAGTGTGGAAAATTTGGAAACTAATCATCTTTTGAGAAGAAAAATCAACTTCAGCCTGTATTTTATATTTTGTCGTATTATTGTAATCGTCATTGTATTTCTTTTATATATACATATATACTGTCATTCAACTCCTGCATCGACCATTAGTCATCAATCCCACATAACGTCATGGAAACGAGTAGCAACCAATCGGAAGAAATATACCAAAGAGCAAGGGGTTATTTGCCAACTATTGAGAAGATATACCAAGGAACAAACCAAGGAATTGTCGAAGCTCGTTTACTTGGAGATTTGCTAAAATTTTTAGCAGATTTGCCTCATGATTTCCATCTATTTTGTGATCCCATTCTTGAACCTATCTCAATTTTTTGCCTAACTACATTCTCATTTAATGAGCAACAAACTGCTACTTGGCTAAAGAATAAATTTAATCCAATATTATCAAAATGTGAAAAATGTATATTAAAATTTGCTCGTGGTAAGTGTAAAATGTTACAGCACTTCTCGATACAAAGACATGTTCCACATGAACATGTTTCTAAGTTTAATGATATTGTTTGCATGTGGAGGGTCGAGGCCCTATCACCCTGTCTTCGAAAAATTTCTGCTGATAACAATACTACAGTTAATGTTACCAAAGATATTGAATTAGGAATATTCGAGAGTTTGTGCAATCCATATATGCTAAGATTGGACAAGGATTTTAAAAAATTATTTGATGTTATATTTAAATATCTGTATGACAGTAATTATCATTTACTAGACCCAAAATCACATAACTGTCTTAAATCTTTTGTGGCAGGAACTATATATTGTTGGTGTGAAGGTTCTCAAGAGCAAATGAATTGGTCCAAAGCGTTTCTAACAAAATTACAAAGTGAACAATTTATTGTTTCTGCACAAGAAGTTACACCAGACATTATAGAGGAACTATCTTTTCATATTTTATTTTTGCAGAACCCTACAAATTGGAATGACTTTAATATCTCTCAATTCTGGGTAAGACTGATACCAATCTTTAGATTATTTGATGCCAGTGTCTTCGAAGAATATTTTATTATCCCAAAAGATATCGAATCGCTAAAAAAGTCATTTAAATTTCCTTTTGAATCTATTTTTATGCTTTGGTACAAACATATGAGTAGAGCCTCACAAAACAGGCCTCTGGATTTCTTGCTGAGGACTCTAAATTTATTCCTTGAAAAACTAGGCGGAAATTTTTGGAATAGGATCGAACCTTATTCTTTTCACAGCATATTAGATAGCATATTTGACAAAAATTGGTTTGCAGAAAGATTAATTAAAATTCAAAATAACAATATTCCAGATAATGACATTGAAGTTTCCCTTTCATTAGAAGGTTCAATCACGGATTTAATTTCATGGACATTACCTTTTTATCATGCTTTATCTCCGTCAAAGAGAATTCAAATGGTTAAGAAGGTATCAATGGCTTTTTTGAGAGTAATCGCCAATTATCCTACATTAAAATCGATACCGAAAGCATGCTTAATGAATTCATCAACAGCCCTGCTACGTGCTGTATTAACAATCAAAGAAGACGAAAGATCTGGATTATACACAAGAGATGATTTTCAAACAGTTCTCCTAACCAAAAATGATTCAAGATCACTTTTAAATAACCCATTAATTCAGGATATTGTTATTAAAGCTGCCACCCATACTGCGGAATATTATCCAGGCTTAGGTGAATCTACTACGTCTGTTTCCACGTCTGCAATGATGGTTTTAGCTAAATGTTTGGATTTTGATATATTGATGCTTTGCCGAAGGACCTACAAATTGTACAATGGTCAAGATATTAACGAAATTCAATTTCCATTGACATTATTAGTGAGATTAACTGAGAATATAGACTTAAGGTCGTTCCATGACGGCCCGCTATTAGCCAAACAATTATTAATTTCTTTAAGAAATATCAATGGCCTCTTACCTATACGTTCAAAAACTACAGTGGCTTTAAAACACAATGAAATTGTGGAAAATTACCTCAATTTGTCAACTCAATTAGTAGAGAAATTTACTGATATCTTACCAAATCAATTATCCGAGGTCTTGGCTGATGAAATTGCTGCACAAGGATTTTGGTCGTGTATTTTCTCTTCTGATACCCGATTGTACCAGGCAGCCACAAACATTCTATACGATACATTTGATGTTGAAGGTAGGTTAGAGGGTATTCAAGCTATTCTAAACAAAAATTTAAATTTTCATATGAATGCAATCAATATCGTTTTGCAGCAGCTTGTAAGCTGTGAATTTTATGAACCCTGTCCAAGAGCGGTAAGAGTCTTAATGGATATATTAAGCGCATTCTCAAATCCTATAAATGGTGTTTTATCCAATTATGCGAGTCTAAAAAATGATATGACAGATGACCACATTATTTCTTTTTGGCAACTATCTTGGGCTTTTCTAGATACAATATACCGCTGTACCTTACAATGGGCTTCAAAATATGATTATTCTGAACTTGAAAATTTTACCAAGGATACATTGGAACTGAGTCGCTCTTTTGTAAATTCATTCAGGGAATATTCTGATGTCATTACAAGACCTAATGTCAATTTGTTTGAAAATGTCCTTAAAGCATTCAAAAATATGTTATATTGGCTCAGATTAAGTGACGAGGAACTTTTGGAGTCATGCGTAAGGTTAATAATCAGTACAACTGATCTCGCTAAAGAACGTCATATGCAGTTCGATGATACATTAATTGAAACAATGGCAAGGTACGGTTGTAAGGCAAAGAAATTCTCAAATAAACTTTCTGAAAAACAGACTGGAGAGATTTTAATTAAAGCAAGAATGTTCAATAGAGAAATTGTAGATAAGGTTGTCGAAGAAGTGGAAAAATACCGTAAAGACAAAGAACTAGCCAAATTAGGTTCAAAGGCAAAGACTCTTTCTTCCCAACCATCGAAATTATCTGAAAATAGAGCTGAATTCTTACAGAGAAAAGCTACATCATCATCCTTAATGGGAAGACCAAAGCCTTCACAACCCAAAATCACCTCGTTTGGTGTACTCACACCTGGTACTAATATGACTATGCACAGTAAAAAACTACATAAACCAGTATCAAAAATGGAATTAGCAAGACGACAATTGTTAAATAATAGAGTTGTTCACCCGCCAAGTTCATCTGTTTTTCATACAAAACAAGTTATTCATGTTAAAGATGAGACGAGTAATAGTGATGAGAGTGAGGATGAAGGTGATATAGAAACAGCTAGGGAACTATTTGCAACGGCAAAAGCGAAGAGTCAGGGCATTCAAACTTTAGATATCAATGGTAAATCTATTAAGAAGGACACAAAAGCTGAAATTGCTAAAAGAGAGATAGAATACATGAGAAAGAGATTGAATGTTGACTTAAATCCATTGTATGAGACTATCTTGCAATGGGATTATACGAGGCACAGTGAATACCCAACCGATGAAAATGTTAGTGACTATTCTGATGTTAAAGATCAATTTAGTTCTGCAGCGGAATATCAGAGAACCATGACTCCATTATTACTATTAGAGTGCTGGCAAGGATTATGCTCGGCGCGTGACAGAGTTGATAATATACCTTTTAGTATTGTAGTAGGTAATAGAACGGCGGTCTCAGAGTTTTATGAAGTCTATACATCAATGCCAAAAGCATCTTTACAAAATTGTGCTGTTAGTGACTCGGATTTAATCGTTTTGGCCTACCTACCAGATTATAGACCAGGGGAGCGTTTAACAAGTGATACATTTAGAAATGCGAAACATACTTGCTTAGCTAAGATTCGTTCTATCAATTACACAAAAAATAATAATGTGGATATAACTTTACGGATTCATAGAAGCAGCAAATTTTCGAATTTTTTAACATTAAGGGCAGAAATTCATGCTATTAAGGTTATGCAAATGACTACCGTGGAGAGAGAATTCCAATCACTGGAGAGTTTAGAATACTATGACCTTGTTGATCAAATATTGATCGCAAAACCACCAGCTGCTCATAATGTATCACCAGAGGAAGTTGAAAGAGTTAAAAACAACTACAAATTAAATACATCTCAGGCTGAGGCTATTGTGAACACGGTCAGGAAAGAAGGGTTTTCATTAATCCAAGGACCTCCCGGTACAGGTAAGACAAAGACAATTTTGGGTATTGTTGGCTACTTTTTATCTATTAAAAATACCGCCCCAAGTAACATTATTAAGGTTCCAGTCGATTCATCCTCTGCACCAGTGGATCAAATGTTGAAAAAACAAAAGGTTTTAATTTGTGCTCCTAGTAATGCAGCGGTTGACGAGATTTGTATACGTTTGAAAGAAGGTATTTATAATGCAAATGGGGAATTATTTAAACCAAACTTAGTTCGTGTAGGAAGATCTGACGTCGTCAATGTTGCTATTAAAGGATTGACATTAGAAGAATTAGTGGAAGGAAGATTAACACAAAAAAATTACGAATTTAATCAAAACCCTGAGCTAGATCGTAAATTTGATGCCATAGTCACTAAAAGAAGAAGATTACGAGACACATTAAATGCTGAAAATGGTTCTCCTGAAAGTAAATTATCTACTGATGATATTGCCAAATTGCAATTAGAAATCAGGGCATTGAGTAAAGAACTTAATATCCTTGGTAAGGAGCGAGATGAGCTTCGTGAAAGAAATTCTGTGAAGTATAGAAAAAAAGATCTTGATAGGCGGAATGCTCAGGTTTCGATCCTGGCTAACAGCGATATTATTTGTTCAACATTGTCTGGGTCCGCTCACGACGTGCTTGGTTCGTTAGGTATTAAATTCGACACTGTTATTATCGATGAAGCATGTCAGTGTACTGAATTATCTTCAATTATTCCCTTGAGATACGGTGGTAGACGTTGTATCATGGTTGGTGATCCAAATCAATTGCCACCAACTGTTCTTTCTGGTGCCGCAAGTAACTTTAAATATAATCAATCATTATTCGTTAGAATGGAAAAGAATTCTACCCCATACTTATTAAATGTTCAATATCGTATGCATCCAGAAATCAGTAAGTTTCCTTCCAGAGAGTTTTATAATGGTCGTTTAAAAGATGGCCCAAATATGGAAATTATTGACAAAAGACCTTGGCATGATTGCCCCCCATTGGCACCCTACAAATTTTTCGATATTACTAGTGGTAGGCAAGAACAAAATATAAAAACAATGTCATATGTTAATATTGAAGAAATCCAAGTAGCTATCGAACTTATTGACTTTTTGTTCAATAAATTCGAACAAGATATAGATTTCACTGGCAAAATTGGTGTTATTTCACCCTACAGGGAACAAATGGTAAGAATGAGAAGAGAATTTACCAGAAGATTTGGTTCGGTTATATCCAGGTACGTGGACTTTAATACTATCGATGGTTTTCAAGGTCAAGAAAAGGAAATTATTCTGATTTCATGTGTCCGTGCTGATGATACAAAATCGAGTGTTGGATTTTTAAAAGATTTTCGTAGAATGAATGTGGCATTTACAAGGGCAAAAGCTAGTATGTGGATATTAGGGCACCAGAAGTCCCTTTATAAAAATAAGTTATGGAAAGATTTGATCGATGATGCAAAGAATAGAAATTGCCTAGAACAAGCTACATCTGGATTTCTAAGAAAAAGAAAAAAAAATGGAACAACGAGTAATAGTTTAATGAGCCAAAACAATGGAAATACATTATCTGAAGAACATGATAGTTATAATCCTTATGAAACCCAGAATCGAGTACCCCTAAAACGGCCTTTAAAACAAGAGGATATAAACAAGGAGCTTTCCTTAAAGAAACCAAAAAAAGATGACAATCATGATGGTGACTCAATGGAAAAAATGCATAAAGACAACAGAAAGAAGAACGAGAGAAAGGATAGAATTGATAAATCCAAAAAAGAAAAAAAAGAAAAAAAAGAAAAGAAGGACAGGAAGAAAATAGCAAAAGAAATAAAACGATCTTCTGCTGGTACTGATTCTACAATTGCTTCAGGGACGAAGAAGAAGTCATCTATATTTGGTGGTTCATCAAAGGTAGATTCAACTAAGCCAAACTCAAATGGTGTTTATATCAACGATGAAAAGAAAAAACTAGAAAGGAAACATATATCTGAAGTCCACAATAGACATATTACTTTCTCAGACGATATATTAATAATGCCGGAGGAAAAGGAGGTTAGGCTATTGGCCCCATCTAAAACATTAAAGCCACCCATGAAACCAACTTCAAAGCGATCCAAAAAGAACGAGGGTGCAAAGAAAGTGAAAAGTTCAAATAAATTGGATAAGGTTAAATCACCCAACACAGATCAAAACGAAACCAATGATGATTATGTTCCTTATATTTCAGAAAAGAAAAAAGAGAAAAACTCAAGAGATACTGCTATATCTAATACTAGTGTTATTTGCTCTAACCTTTCAACTGATTCAACAAGAAAATATTCAGAAACAAATACCACACGTCCTGGAGATACAATAATGGGTAAATCAAAGTATTTAGAGAAACAATCAAACACACCTTCAACTAATGTACAAGAAATAAATAGTAGTAACTCACAACCCACACAGTTAAGGAATACACCTGTCTTTTCAAGAGCGATGTATGATAATGATAATGGGACCAACGCTACTAAACAATCCCAATTGAATGGATTAAATAATTTAAACCCTAGAAACTGGACTGCAGAAACAAAAAATCCGTCATACCAACTTCACCAGCAAGGTCATTATGGAGACAGTAGCCAGTATCACCACAACCAACACTTCCAACAACATCATGTAAACTATTTACAACCAACCCCCCCTTCTCATTCCTTCCAAGCCAACCATGATCAAAGGCCATACATGTCTGGACCACCACCACCACTACAGCATCTGCAATACCAACAGTTTCACGGGACACAAAATCAATATCCTTTACCAATCCCAACCCAGACCCCGCAGGTCATGCCAGGTGTCCATCAACCAGAACAACAATCTGAACCACAAAGAGTTGGTTCACTAGTAAAAAAACCAATACAAGGGAGGAAGAGTTCGTCTTCAGTCCCATTTATCCCTAAAAAGAGAAAGCCATTTAAACAATAATTTTAACTACAAAATATGTCATTTATATACATTTACACATATGGACATAGACATTTTCATTTCTGATAGCTTATCTTAGGAATAAATTATGTATATAACTCGAGTAAGTTAATGTTTATAGATGGCTAATGATTATTTGTAGACAATTATTAGAAGAATCTTGTTAATCTTTCTTTTTTGAAGCAAAATCAGTTTGACGAAGTGAGTTGATGCCTTCTTGAGACAATGGAATATTAGGCGGCGATTTATCCATGGTGAGGTAAAAAGGATTTGATATATAACCGGTAGAAAATTTGTCTGACTCTTTAGTACCTATCAACTTCGCTCTCGTCTCAGTTACGGTCTTGCTACTAGTCTTAATTGTTACAGATGAAGGTAACAATTGTTCGCATGCCTTTACTAAAGTTTCCTTTTCGTCGAATATTAAAGTTCTTATTAAATCATCATCACTTGCATCCAGTAATATCTCCAAAATACCGATAGTATTTTTTATTAAAGATACAATAGTTGCAGGCTCGAATTCCGTAGGTTTATCCTCTAATATTTTGGTTGATAGCGACTGCTCCAATGTTGATACAGCTTGCATACAATCATTCCACAGCTCCCTTTGTGATACTAGATTGGATGTTTCCTGTTTATAACTATTCAATTGATCTTCAAGTAACTGAATTTTTACTTCAATGAATTCTTTAGTAAGGATTAATATTTCATTAATTTCTTTCTTTCGTTCATCAACTGGCGTTTCATTAATAGATAATGAAAAGAATCGTTTCGCCACACTATTATTCTGGTTTGACGGCAATCGTAGTCCAATCTTTGCTATAATACTTTCACGCTTTTTTTCAAGATTTTCTAAACCACTCTCAATTCTAGATTTATTATTTCGTATTTTAGAAGATTGCAACCTTATTTCTTCTTCTATAAATATATTATCTTTTTTAAATTCTTTTAATACTGTCTCCAGCAGCTTGATTTCTTTTTGGATACTTGCATGAGATGAATCCAATAGAGTTATACAATCCATAAACTTTTCAGCCTTATTTTCATCTTCATCTGTATTTTCAATATCAATTTCATCGTCAACCGTTCCATCATCACTGTTGTCCGCGATATTTTTAGGTAATGATGTATTTTCAACTCCTATCAGCTCTATATATTTATTCATTTTTATTCTATAATTTGATTGAATATTAATTACTTCTGGTCTATTCACATATTCCTTTATAGATTGAGTGGATCTCCAATTTTTGAAATTCCATTTTTGCCGTTCATTCAATAGTTCGAGTTCCTTATTTGTCAGTAGTATAATCAAATCTCTTGATTCCAATAATAATTTCATTTCTCCTTTAATTTTACCATCATAAGAAGTTAACATATCATTCAGTTTACATTTATCATTAAAGCATATTCCGATATCTTCCCTTATTTTATCTAATTGCGATGCCACCGTTTCGTCCCACAACGATTTCTTGTGTGCAATAACTAACTCATCTAAATAATTAGAAATGACATTTTTTTGTTCCAATAATTCTTCAAGTGACATTTTTTATTATTTTCTGGGTACATTTTACGTCAACCCAAGTGTACTCTCAATCAATGATAGCATAGGAAGTTCACAGCCTTTTCCTTACAACTTTATTTCTGTGTATTTCTGTATTTTTAAAAAAACCACTAATATCAATTAAACCCGAAAACTTGCCTAAATTTTTGAAAAAACTTGTAAAATTTTATATGAAGATAAAAAGAAAATATATCTGATCTGATATGAGCTGATCTGATCCTTTCCTATACCATATACTAATAGACTAAAACGAATAAATGACTACCTTAAACATAGACGAAACTGCATTTGTTGAGGCTCCATCATCTCAACCCTCTTTAGAATTTTCAGAGGAGAAACAGCAAGGTCGTTTCGAACTTGGTGTCTCGATGCTAGTTCACGGCTGGGATGCATTAGATATTGCAGTTGCAAACAAATGGGGTGGCCCTGATTCAGCTGATAAGAGAGATTGGATTACAGGGATTATTGTAGATTTGTTCAAACAAAACAAAATAGTCGATGTAATATTAGTGGAAGAGACATTACTTTACGCAATGGTTGACGAATTTGAAACCAATGTTGAAGATGACTCTTCTTTGATTGTAGCAGATGATATTTTAAAACTTTATAAAGAATGTGAGTCATTGCAATTTGGTAGGGTAGATAGTTTATATTTGAAGTGGATGGAGAAGCAAAAAAATAACGAAGGTAAACTTAACACAAGAATTGTTCATGTCCATGGAGACGATAGCAGTGACGATGAAGAAGACGAGGAAGAAGAAAATGAGGAAGATATCGCAATGGATATTGATGGAGAACAAGATGAAATTACTATTCCAGAACCAATTGTCGATGAAGATGGGTTTGAGTTAGTTCAGAAGAAGGGTAAAAGAAGACATTGAATAAAATAAGGGATGATTAAGATATATATAAACATATATTAAATACAGTAACAGAATAAATCCACGATACACAATAGAGGGAGGTATTTCTTTTATAAATATTTTATATTCAACTTCGCAATCTAAATAGCTTTAACATTTAGTCCATATCACATTAACAAATTAAAAATACCTCCTAGGAGATGCATATGCCATGAAGGGATTTGAAGATACATTTGGAGAGTTTTGACCGCCGGATGCGTTACTAGTACCATTATTATTGGAATTAACCGAATCAAAGGAGGAGCTACTATTAAACCTAAATCTTTTCAATATCGACGAAGTCATATCTAAAAATGAAAATTCTTCCTTTTCTGCAACTGTAATAGGGAATAATTTAATACCCGTGCCAGTCCAAATATTTGGTTTCAGTAACCCATTATCTGTCGTAAAGCTTTTCAAATTATTTGTAAATTCATCTACTGGTTCCTCTTTAATGGAATTTTCTTTCGAATCATTCTTTGAAAATCCAGTCCATGAAAATTTGAAAAAAGATGACGAGGAACTACTCTTTCTGCTATTACTATTATTATTATTATTATTATTATTATTATTATTATTATTATTATTATTATTATTATTATTATTATTATTTGCTGTATTATTATTTCCTTGAGAGAATCCGGAATTATATTCATTAGGGTTAGGACTTCCCGAAGGTTCTTGGGAGAAATAATTCATTACTGAACTACTATTACTCATAGTTCTCGACATGGTAGACCCAGTAGAAGACAACATTTCCAGCACTGGGAAGTTGGATGAAGAGACTGAACCATTATTATCATATTGTTGTTGCTGTTGCATATTCAGTACTTTTTTCTCGCTTATTATGGAGTTATTACTTTTAGGATATGTACTTGAATGGGTTTGAAATGTATTAAGCCAGAAAACTTTGTATAGCCACTCATTAAAAATTGGATTTTTAAAATTTGATAAATGAAATATCAGTTGCTTTGAAGAATTGATTTCTTTTAGAAAGTTGGATGATTGTGGGTAAACCTTTTTCTCAAACTCTTCTTCGAATGAATCAAACTGATTAATTAAGATTATATAATCTGAGCTTTTAGACATTTTAGTAATATCTGGAAATTCTGTTAAAAACAGTTTTGAAATCTTAAGCAGAATATTCAATGATTGCGATCCTGTCCATAGTTTTACAAAAGTCGACTCTTTTTCTGATTTTAATTTGGAAGCCTTTGTTAATCCTGGAGGCCATGCTGGTCTTAGTGAAAGAAATAACTTTATATCATTCGCTATTAGCAGCTTACTATAGTCTGGATGTTCATATAGTTCAACATTATTGCCCTCGCTTTCATTAATGCTTCTATTATTGGAAGAAACTGAATTGGTTCTTCCATGGCTATCAGTATTATTACTATTACTAGTAGTTATTCTTTTGTCATTGATATTAGGGCTATTATCATCATCGTCGGTGTCATTGTCACCATCGTCATCTGAATAATCAACTAAAGGTTTATCAAATAATAAATAATTGTTTGTTATGTTGTCATTTGAATTTTTGTTGTCCTCAATATCAACATTATTGTAATCATTACTTAAGTTGCCATTATCTTTATCATTATTAACAGTACTAGCATTCGAATTTTCATTATCAGTATTAGAGTTGGTAATATTAATACCACCATTACCATTATTATTGTTATTGCTAATAATAATATTATTATTAATATCACTGATATATTGTGTTCGTAAGGAATGAATCCGTAATGCTTCAATAAATAATACATCATGTAAATTTTTAGTTCTTGATATAAAGTTTATTGAATCCCTCACTTGCAATAAAATTGTTTGATGCCTTGCTAATAAAAATATTACATTTTTAGATTCTTTGTAATACAAAATAATATAATTCAGTATGGCCTTTAAAAGTAATGCGAGAAGATCTAATTTTAATGCTGGTGAAGTTAAACGGTAACTAGATGAATTTGATGACATTGATACAACTGAATTTTTGGTGCGCTCCATCGCGGATGACGAAGATGGAATGGATATCGGATTGGCAAAAGAAGAAAGGTATGCTTTATTAGATATCTTTGCTACTAAATTTAACAATGTAATAGCTGCGTTGTAACTTAGCTTATCTGAGTTAGAAGGGTTGCGATTTGAAGAAGACAATGGTACCATGCTAGGTTGATTTATGATATTTCCCTTAGTACTTTCTTTTGTTGTTGAACTATTCTCATTGGTACTATCTATAATTTTTGAATTTATGGGTAGAATATTATAAATTATCTCAAAGATATATGGTTTTAATATAATATTTTTTTTAATATCATTGATTGCTAGGTTTGATAATTGAATTAATATAAAATCTCTATATGTCAAATTTTCAATACTCGATATGTTTGATATCTTGTAGAAATTTGGTAACTTGTTTGTATAGTAATTGACAGTAAATGTTTGTAATAGTTTATAAAGCACCAAATCTTTTGAAGTTAACGAAAGTGATAAACTATAACACAAAGGTATTAGCGTGGATGAATATTCAGGGACATTACTATAAAATTTAATATAATAAACTGCAAATAGGATGAATTTATTTGCAAACTTATCTGCAAAATAATTTTCAAAAGTTTTATTATATTTCAATAAATTTGTCAGGAATATTAAAATTTGTATTATCGATTTTGGTAATTTTGGTAACGGTATTGAGTCATTATCATCGTCATTAATTTCGTTTTTATCATATTTTGTATTATTATTATTATTATTATTTGTATCATTAGAATTATTATTAGTGTGTGAGGATCGTCTATTAGCATTATTAGCATTATTATTATTACTGAAATTATCGTAGGAGCTGACGTTATTGGTAATCTTGTGATTTCTATTAGATTCAATTAAATCATCTCTCTGTCTATTTGATGATGAAACGAAACTTAATGGATCGGATTCCTGCTCTATCGCTAAATCAATTGAATATTTAAATATCTTGACTATCGCGGTTAGAACTAATTTTAAATCACATTCTCTCTTTAGAAATGTCTTGCAATAATCTAAAACTTTATTTTCTTCAGTGCTATTTAGCAGTAGTAAATTAATAAATTCTAGAGATGATAATATCAAATTTGTTTTCAGTCTTGGTAAATTTTGTTGTTGTGAAATCTTTTGACTAAAATTTTTATATGGTATCGTTAGTTGATATTTATAATTCACACAATAATAACATAACAAATTAATTATTGATTTAAATAGTCGTCCTAAGTAATATTGCTCAATTTCATCATCTTTAAAACTGTTTAAAGTTTTCAAAAATCTATTTTCATATTTGTTATTGTTAGTATGCGAATATATATCTGAGGAACAAAGTGTTAATAATAAATTGATAATTTCTAATCTATTTGAATCGTATTTTGGAGATTGAATTGTGGCATTATTAGAATTACCACTATCAGGTGAATCAATACCAAGCTCCCAAAGGTTTTCAAAGTTTATTGTACCCGGTAAGTTATTTATTATCGGAATAGTAAAGCCTTGAACAAAAAACAATTTCAATATCGATTTAGTTAATGATAAACCCAAGGAGTCTAATGAATATGTATTGTCATTTTCGAAAATATTTTGTTCAATATCATTAAAATTTGATATATCAAATATGGCATTTATTGAATTACTCCATAATATGTCTAAACCATTTTTATTATTTTGTCTTTGATTGACTTTTATATGTTCATAATAAATCGGTATTAGCTTTGTTAGGATTCTAATCGATGTTAAAACATTTGATAATTGCTTTGATAAAAGTGCTTTATTGCCTATATCCAAAGAAGTTGCCAAAAAATTAATTTGGAGAATTGTAAATCTAATTAAATTTTTATAGTTATTAAAATTTAAACGAATAATATTTTTCAGTTCATTATTGGAGATTATACTATTAAATGTGTCTAGGTTAATATTCGAACTTATGGAAATAAAATCCAAATAAAATTGTTTAAAGATTCTATCAAATTGTATTCTTGAATAATTTGTGGGATTTGAGTACAATGATATTACATCGTTAATTTTTATACCTGAGTTAAATAGAGGAGTTAATTTACCAAATTTTTTAACATCATCTCCATTTACATTGATTTTATTATCTGTGCTTGTCGTTGTATCTATTGGGTTAGCCGAGGTACCATTTCCAGTTGGTGTTTGTAGATCAGGATAAGCTAATTGAATCAGGCGATCTCTATAGATGTCATTAATTTTTGAGTCTGTATTACCCATTTGAGGAGGATATTAAAAAATTTAAATTATAACAATTGGAAATATAATATTAACAGAATGAGTTAAAAATGAAAAATTCAATTCAATTTGTATATGCAAATGAGTGTGCGACGGTGATATCAAAAAGAAATTATTAAATGAGAGGAAGTAATAAAATAATCCAAAAACAACTTAAAATGGACTAGAAAAACAGCTAAATATCAATATATAGGTTAAGTTGGATAGTAAAATATATTTTATAATCCTATTATTTTCGTTATTTCACCTTATGCTGATGGTTTGGTTATGTTTTGATATTTACATGGAAATCAGTAACTTTAGCCTATCATCATATTCCTTTTTTTCTTCTCTGTTGGTTGAACACATTTGAGATCGAAATTGATGAGATAATTCTGATGTTACCCGTCCGGCATACAGAAATATTTTAGTATAGTTACCCGGCCAGGAATATATAGACACATATATTAAATAGTATTCAATGTAATTGCCCATGTAAAATAATATAGTATATTGAGAATAAACTTGAGTTGACAAAACAAGCATGTAACTACATAATCTCATTTATTTTTAGATATTATTACAAAGACATATTTAAATATTAGCAAATTTTCAGAAAACATTTACAATAAATTCTAACTCTTGAAACCGTTAGAGGAGTCCAGGTTAAACGGATGTTTTGAAATATTATATATCGAAATAATAATATGTGGCTATTTTACTATTGTATAAATCAACCGAGACAAGGTAAAAAAACAAATAAGAATAGTTCCATAAAAAAAAGATATTTCGTGAGATATTTATGTTTGCCAGGTGTTAAACATTGCCAGTTGATATATCCCCTGCAAAATCACCAAATAGTTTAAAATAAATGCATATTCGTGTAAGACCTTATATATGCTATTAGATGAAGAAAGATAATTTTATTAAAGAACAATTGGGACTGAAGTTGTAATAATACGTTTAAAAGAAATGAATATCATGATATATGGAAATGGAAGATGACTGTAATTATCAATTTGAAAAGTAAAAAAATATATATATTATTTTACACATTTATATATAAGTGGAATATTCATTAAATACCTTGAAGAAAGGTATTTCGCTCTATTTGTGTTAAACGCTGCTGGATTAATGCCAGTATCTATCTTTAGTAGAATATTGTAAGTGGTGCAATGTATAGCCTCCATTTCCGAGTTTCATAAACTCCTTTCTAAATTCAATAGTTCTGATATCTAAATAAATCCTTCTTATTAAATAATATTTATCTTAGTGAACATTGGGGAATTTTATTATTGGCCTGTTTGGTACTCATATAGGGAAATTTTTATAAGCTTATAGCATAAATCTATATTTTCAATATCTATTTTACTAGCTTGCAACATCGATGGTAATTTCAAGTTTTTCCCAAAAGAACAGGGTGTTTGACAAATATTAAACTAACCCAGGATAGAATTTCATGAGGAATATATATCTTAATAGTGTAGCCTCCTCAAATATTTTCTTCTGTACCCGGTATGATAGCCGAACAACGACTAACCAAGACAATATTTTACATTTAATTTTTTTGAAGATTTCTAAATAAAAACTAATAATATTGAATCGTTACAGTTCTTGGGATAGAACCGGATTTTGGTTAAGACCCAAAACTTAACAAATTAACAATGATAATACACGTGAATACCTAGCCTTAACACCTCCTCCAGTTGTGCTTCTCAGAGTGCTAATTCTCGGCATTTCATCTTATTGATTTATTTTTAGTTAAGAACTTCTAAATTTAGTCCACATTTATCTGGTACACAAGATATATAGCCAATGTAATTTTCCAAGCAATATACAATTGGCCAGAAACGTTTATATGGCCATTTACTTCCTATGGAAGAATTATGATTTTGTAAGTAGGATGCCTCCGAGAAGGTAAGAAGGAACTCTTTATTTCAGATGATATGCAAATGATACCCGTGCTTGCAACCACTAACCCCCTCACCGATTATGCAATAGAAGCATTTGGAGAATGCATAACAAAGTAATTAGATATACGGTTTATATAGCTTTCTTCTATTATCAAGAGGAGGTCAGAAAGAGTTGAAGAATAGATTTTTTTGCCAAGCGGAAAAAAACTATTAATAAAGCATTTCGAGAATACACGGGGCAAATAAGCTTCTGCATAAAATGGATACAAATTTATCGGTTTTTAGATTAAGGGAGGTATGCTTGTCCATGGGAAAAAATTAGAACTCTATGGTTTCCTCCCGATTAGGGAATCCTATTAATACCAGCAAATAATTCCAATTTCGAAAACCTTAATCTGTTGGGTAATTTTTACATCACTGCGTGTATACACTACTCGAGAGGGTGATGAGATGCATAGGAAAGTTTAATATAAGGGTGAATTCATTGATATCATTATATATTTTAATTTTTACGTAAAGTTTAGAAGTAATATTTCTAGTATATGGTTACACAAGTTCTAGATTTGAAACCAAAAAGGATTAATGAATCTTTATTTTCATACAGGGGGCTTCCGGGCACTATCTACTACGCGTAATCACCAATGGACCAGAGTTTATGTTAGTAATCTTGGAATGGTAGTCTTGTGATAATTAAACTGCTAAATTTTAAAAATATAATATCAAGAACTATAGCTTTACCATAGTAAGAGGTGTGGACTACACTCATAATAATTAACCTTATATTTAAGGCTACCGGAAAAACACCCCTCACAAAGATATAATATCCAACAGTAAGATACTCTTGTTCAATACTAGTGTAAACATCTAGACTGTTCCACTCATTCACTCAAGATTAGAATATTTGAAATTACAGTGTATGGTTCTTCCCCTCTCGCCGTCGTAATATACATTGAAAGCGGCCGGTATTTACTCCTTTAAAATTTTATTTTTATACTGAATTTGTTATCATTTTGTACGAGAGTGTTTTACACAACGTTGAAAATGTTACAGTTACTAATATGACCCGTTTAGGATTTTCGCTGATTAAACGAGCCCATTATTTTCCTACATATATAGATGGAATAGTTGTCAAAATTAACGATTTAAGTTGACATAAAGGCACGTTAATACTGTAGAGCTTCTGAAATAACTACACAGCACTGAATTTTTTAGAACATAATATAGTATAATATAATATACAATATGGTCTGCGCTTTCTACATTTCAAAAGGTATTGCGGTTTCATCCCTGGGATTATATGCTGGTCTTTTAACATCATCTACAATCGTAAGTGTTATTGCACCAATCGATGTCGTTAAGAATAGTTTAAAACACGTCTTTTGCGCGTTTGGTATTAGTGGTACTTTACTTGGAACTGTTTCCACTGCTGCTTTTGCACTCTGTTGTTATCTAAAATCTGGTGATTCGATAGATCCTGCTTTGCTATGTGGTCTTGGTGTTGGTCCAATCACTGGTGCCTATTTGTATGTTTCTTCATGGTACACAAAGAAGTGTGCTGACCGAGCTGAAACGAAACAGAATTTGGATGAAATCAAACCAACTACTGCTCCAGAATTAGAGATGCCTGAACATCATCCAGCCGTGAAGAAGGATAATGAGGGTGAAAGTGGGGAAACTAGAAAGTGTCCATTTGCAAGAAGACAGTTGGAGAAACAGAAACAGAAACAGAAACATAACAAAGCAAAAGGATCATGTGCCGGATCTTGTTTTTCAGTTATGAATATACATTTAATGATTGTATCAGCTATCTCTGTTGCCTCATTCGTCAAGACAGTCTTTTGTCTATAGGAGTATAAATTTTTAGATAGTGTTTATATCATCTATACTAATTGCAATACATAACAATAAATAAAATATCAGATAAAAAAGAATCATGTATCTCTTAACAAATCCTATTAGGGGTTAAAGGAAACCATGGGACCAATAAGAATAAAAATGTGTCGTGAGGCAAAATGCAGTTAACTGTTGATGTATCAAGATATAAAGAAGTGCCTATATCTATCATCGACAACGATTAATTGCATGATTCTTGAAAGGAACGCATGAAACCATCATCAGTGCATGTGGTGTCATTGTTCTTGACGTTGAAATTTACATTACACCAAAAAATTTGTTGATTTGGCCTAGGTAATGCAGCCAGGTTATGCAATACAAGTTAAAAAAACTACCGTAGTCTGTATACGAGAACCAGTTACAAGCCGTGTGAGATTGAGGCAATTCTTGTATGGGTATTTTGCCTTCTATTTTTAACCATTAATTCACTCGGTTAGGGAAAAATTCTGGATATGGGGGATATGTAAAACAAAGAAACCCAAAAGCACACCGACTAAACCGGAATTTTGCCCTATTAGTGCACTAAATTTATTTATTTATCGGATAGATTTTTAGTTGACGTCAAGCGATGTAAGATGTTCCATAAGGGCAGTGCCTAACCGTACTAGAATTCTTGAAGGATTGTTTACTAGTTTGGCAGAAGGGCTTATGCGTGCAAACGCAACTGAATGAATCAGACACAATAAGGTTTACTTTAGTAGTCAGACTATTGTGGATATTAGTCGTCCGGTATCCATCGATGGCTTGCATAATAATTAATAATATATTATTTAATTACTTATATGCAGAGTATTCCCACGCTTACGACATGTTTGAGTTTTAAGTTTCTTTTCTGAATAAAGCACCATTTCCTTTTGGATATTGGTGACATAATGAATGGGGTGGGCCTTCGGCATAGATGGCCAAGCGATTCCATTAGATAAGATATGTTGTGAATCGAGAAGGTTTAGTAATAGTAGGTAATATAATCATTTCTATTAAGAATAGTGTAGTTCCCCTCTGATCCCAGCTTTCATCATAGTGAGTATCCAGCATTAGGGAGTCAGGGAGTCAGGGAGTCAGGGAGTATGAGTTAATCAAACCTCTTCTCCTCTTCACTTTGTAAACATGGATAATTAAAAATCAACAAGAACTGGACAAGCTGCTTACTTAATTAATTACGAAGAGGAGAGGTGAATAAAAAGGAGTTTTTGGTGAAAAGGGACTTCTTCCCCTATGACATATTAAGGTTTCTCCAATAAGCAACGTGCTATGTAATGGAAAGTTTATAGTGACAAAATCAAGTTCGTTTTCCATCTATTACAAGACTGTAGAAAGAAAGGAGTTTTCCTGCAGACTATTTTTTTGTGTTGTCTCTATGCATACGATGTTTTGAGTGCTACAAATTGTTGCGGAGAAGGGGGTGGAGGAAGCGGAGGTTGTGTAAAGGATATGCAGCATTTGTTCTGGCTTTTGCGGAGGTTGGAGAATGAATGAAGCGGGACAACGAATTGGTCGGTTGAACAGTCTTTTTTTGGATATGTAAACTTGTGCGTGCGCGAAAAGAAGAGGAGACCCGGAATTGAAATTTGTTTGATCTTGAGTCTTGATTTTGTCCGCGGGCTATTGTGATGTGATGGTTGGCGGTGCATTACACCGCACTGCACCGCACGGGGAAATGATAAGAAATGGGGGTGGGCAAACGAGGAGAGGCGAACACCATCAGAAAGTGCAGTCCGAGATATCGCAGTAGTTTCCTGCGGGTGGACCTGGTCGACACTACGGACCCGCAGTTGTAACAAATAAAAAGAAAAATGTGCTAGTGATTTGCAGCGGGTGAGGAGGAATGATCTCGAGAGTACTCTTGGCTTTTAGATAATTTGGACCTTCTAGAATGGAAACAAATTAACGTCTCCTCTGCAGGTTTCTTTGCTATCCGGTCGAAAAAAAAATAAAAGCTGAGTTGTTATCTTTAGGTAATAAAATATATCTTCTTGAGGGTGATGAATGAGCATTTCAGATACACGTAAAATTACTGGGAGATTTTCAATTTTCACTTTCAGTTTCTAATACATATGCATTCAAACATGCTTAATATGGTTTTGTTGAACTTTGAAACTCCAGTATTAACGAATATCTGAGTAGTTTTTATTTCTTACTTCACGAACTAGTAAATTTAAATCGATAATTATATAAAAAGGATAATCAAATAATCAGATATCCATTAGTCAACTCTTTTATGGTTTGTTCCTTTCCTTCTATTTTTGCCTTTGTTCTCAATATAATAAAATATCTATAAAATAGCATACTATAAATATATATCAACAGTATATATATTTGCAAACACATACAAAAACACAAACACAATATAATACAGATGATGTATAAAGATCTACAACAAATCCAATCTGGCTCTTTCAGTACAGTATACAAAGCTTGGTGTTCTTCCTTAAACAAATACGTTGCTCTAAAGGTTATACCCAAGAACAAGTATTCTGAAAACGGCATGAAAAATGAATTCGAAATTATGAAAACTTTAGGTACAGGTCATCCAAATATTTGTGCCATGATAGATTACTACGAAGATGATGACTACTATATCGTTGTGCTAGAATACAGCGAATGTGGTGATCTATATGATTTCTTAGATGTCGCTAAAGTACAAGGTGATGCTGTCAACCCTGCACTAATTCAACTAGACTTCAAGAAGATTATTTCTCAACTCTTTTCAGCATTACAATACTGTCATTCCCTAGGGATTGCACACAGAGATATTAAACCAGAAAATATCTTGCTAACCAAAGAAGGTAATATTAAATTAGCTGACTGGGGTCATGCTACAAGGTTTGCCTCCACAAGCGACTTCCACATCGGTACAGACAACTACAGAGCACCAGAAACATTCAACGGTGTAAATAGTTATGACTCTGTTAAGTGTGATTACTGGGCTGTCGGTGTTACTTTACTCTATCTTTTGTTCGGACAATGCCCATTCAAGAGTGCTGCTATCTCAAACACTATCGAAAACGATTCAAACAATAGTTCTGAAATGAGTACACAACAACAGGGTCACAACTACAAGAAGTGTATGAATTTTGAAGAATTTTTAAGAGATTCTCATGGTTTTATTTACAAATATTTCTTGGCCCCAATTATTAGTGTTAAGAAAGGTGAACAATACTGCTACAAGGATGCCAAGCCATCATTATACGTATGGCAAGATTTGACAAACATTTACAATATTTTCTACCTTTGTAGAATTATTGTAGATAATTTATGTAACATTGAGGTCGATGAAAGATCATTATCCAAGAGTCTACTTCTTTTCGAAAAAGTTTGGAATCTTGATAACACCAATGATGATAAAGTTGATTGTAGCAACAACAACAGTACTTTAACTAGCACTGAAGCAAAATCAATCATTCAAGTAGCAAACTAATTTATTTCGCGAAAACTGTATCCGGATCGGAACAATAAAGCGATTATTAATTAGTATTTGTTAAAAACTGGATTTTTAACATAATAGGAGATACGAGAACTAACTCACGCGCAGGAAGGGATAAGAAAAACACACAGTGGAGGGCTGGGCCCACCATTACCTACATTAACCATTATATAATAACAATCAAGCATAGCATTAATGTGGGGGGAGAACTAGAGAGATGCGAAGTTCAGCAGTAATATAGTCATAATAAACTTTTTTTAATTTTTACTTTTTAATTTTTAATATTTTAATATTTTAATTATTTTCTTACTTTTACAAGATATATTTAATATGTATTATCTTAGAATTTGGACAAACTTTATTTATTAGTGATTCGTAAAGCAAGCAAAGAACAATTGAATTTTATGTAAGGCGGTAAAGGGAGAGAGAGAAATGAAAATAATAAGGAAAAAAGGGGATTAGTCCCGAGGGGTTTTATTTTACTATTTACAGCAGGCAACCTATGTAAGTGCTATATATAAAATATATATTTATTTTATTGAGTTTCTGCACTGGCATGACAGTCGGATGAATGGATACGAATATGGCTATGTATAAATGAATATTAACAGGCAAAGGCGCTATTTTCAGATTTAATCTTCTTTTCGTAGTCTATTAGTTCGAGCTCTTCTATTGTATGTGTTAGTATCTTTGTATTATCACTATTGAATTCAAAGATGAATATGCCCTTTAAAATTCTTGAAATGTTCTCGTTGTCTTTTTTATTTATCATTGTTCCGTATTGCTGCGAAATTAAGGGAACATTAAGTTTTTTAATTGATGGCTGTAGTATATAGTCAACTATATGTTTCTGTGAAGTACTCTCGTTTTTGTTATTTGTAGTCGTATTTGGATGCTGGATATCATAGCGGTAGGTTGTAACATCATTGCCTTTGTAATCTTTTTTTTTAGGATCTAAGAAGTGATCACACTCACTCTGTGGTGAGCATGTTTTCCATTTAATAATCAACTTATCATTATCCAAGCTTGTTGTTGTATTACTTTTGTTTTCAACATTTTTAATTGAGTAAATATGTAGATGTGTCGATGAATTTAGAATAAACGTACTAAGTACTAATCTTATTGCATTCATCGATGCGATATATTTCAACTTACCCTTTATTAAGGGTATATAAGGTAAGGAGTGTGGTAGTAGTTTTAAAGTAATTTGTTCGTGCAGGTGAACATTAGGAAAGTTTCGTTGTAGTAGATTTGGAATTCCATCGTTGACTAGATAAGTTGTCATAGAGCCAAGATTTGCTATCTTTTCGTTCTTCTTTACATTATTACCTGTAGAAATTAAACGATTGTTGTATTGGTATTTAGTTACACGTGGTAGTAGATTTAATAGTGGCCGTTTATAACTATACATAGCAATGCTTACAGAGTCTATTGTATTATCGCGCAATATACTATTCAAAATTAGCTTATATGGCTGTCTGGTATAACGGGAACTAAATAACACTAGTACTTATAATAGAATAACTGTGAGATATAGGTGTTGGCGATAGAGATCTGCATTACTTAAGCAGATAACTGAATCTTTCACTATCCCTTAGAATAAAACGTTCTAGAAGTGTTTGGGGTCGCTCTTCCGTACTTTTCCTGTATGTAACCCCGAGAGCAGCGAACAAGTCATCTCGTACTTTTTTACATCAATATGCTTCTTCAAACATTCGAACTCAGGATCTCCTACTACATCGACCCTGCTTTTCCCATCGACATCACGTGACCGAGGCACGCTCATTTGGTGGCCCCACAGTTTTTCCTCAGCAACTTCACAGAAAAAGAAATGCACCACTGTAATGAAAGAAACTGTGCACTATTTAAAGCAGTTTCTTGTCTCGCATTTACATTTCTGGTCTGCGGTTGCACAGTGCACACACGTAACACACCGAGAACCGCCTCAAATCACACGGCAATGAAAATTCCCAATTACAACGCATTCCAATACACAGTTTGCCACACCAGAAACACCACACAAATGTTTCGCAAGAGAAAAGTCTTCAACAAAGTCTCTTTCAACGACGTCGACACTATTCTCCCTTCCACACTCGATCATATTTTTAGCAGTACGAACTTCTTCAGCCTCCTCTTCGATTCTCAGACATATTACGGAATATTATGAAAAAAGACATTTAACGCTTATAACCAAATGTTATATGTAAGGAGATTCGTCAAATTTGCAAAACTTTTCAAAATATTTCAATATGTGTAAGGTACTACTCACTAATTCAGTTCGCGATTAATTGTCTCCTTTGATGAAAGTTTTTCAACCTAGTCATACCTTAACCTTATTATTTTGTATCCTCTAGCATCAATATCTGCCTGTATCAGATTCATCTGGACAATAACGTACTGTATATATGTCTATATCCCAGCCACAGTTTTTTTCTTTCATTGGAAGGGACTATTATATCTCGTTCATGGATTAATTAATCATAATTATATAAAGACATGGTTATTACAAACTATATACTTCTATACTGCTGTTTCTCTTGGATGGACTTGTTTTAATATTTCTATACTAATCACACAAACATAAACTTAGAATTTATTGGGAATATACTATATTATATATACATATATTCAGAATGTCTGACGTTAAAAATCCATCATTCATATCACAATTGAATGTCTTCAATAAAGACAACTATAAATTCAATAGTTTCACAACCACTACGTCTGCAGGCTCAGATGACAATGGCTCCACCTCAGATGTCGAACAAGGTGAACAATTCGTCACAGAACTAGACCAAGGTGAAAAACAACTCGGTCTTTTATCCTGTATTGGGTTAATCTGTAACAGAATGTTGGGTACTGGGGTGTTCGCTGTTTCATCTACTATTTATACCCTCTGTGGTTCAGTAGGGTTATCTTTGATCATGTGGGCAGTTGGTGCAATCATCAGTATGGCTGGTCTATACGTCTATATGGAATTCGGTACTGCTATACCAAGAAACGGTGGTGAGAAAAACTACTTGGAGGCTGTCTTCAAGAGACCAAAGTTTTTCGTCACTTCGATGTATGCCTCATACGTCTTCTTCTTAGGATGGGCTGCAGGTAACTCAGTCAATACAGCTGTTATGTTCTTAACTGCAGCCGATGCAGAGATTACAAAATGGAACCAAAGAGGTATCGCTGTTGCCGTTATATTCTTTGCCTTTTTAGTTAACTCATTGAGTGTTAAGACAGGTATCTATTTGCAAAACCTTCTTGGGATTTTCAAGATCTTTATTGTCTTATTTATCTCCGTCACCGGTTGGGTTGCCTTAGGTGGTGGTTTGAAAGATGGTTACCAATCACATAATTTTCATAATGCTTTTGAAGGTACCAAGAACGCAACCGCCTATGGTATAGTCAATGCTCTGTACAATGTTATCTGGTCATTTGTCGGGTATTCAAACGTAAATTACGCCCTGGGTGAGGTCAAGAACCCTGTAAGAACTTTGAAGATCGCTGGTCCAACTTCATTGGCATTCCTAGCAATCATCTACATCTTTGTCAATATCGCTTATTTTGCAGTCGTACCAAAGGAAACACTAGTCTCTTCCAAACTGGTTCTGGCTGCTGATTTCTTCGATATCGTGTTCGGCGGTAATGCAAAAAGAGCTGCTGCTGCATTTGTTGGATTAAGTGCATTAGGTAACGTCCTTTCGGTTATTTTCTCACAGGGTAGAGTCATTCAACAATTAGGTCGTGAAGGGGTTCTTCCATTTTCAAACTTCTTCGCCACATCAAAACCATTCAGCTCTCCATTGGTTGGTCTTTTCCAACATTTTGTCGTTTGTGTGGTCACCATATTAGCACCACCACCAGGTGATGCTTATAATTTCATTATGAACCTAATTTCATACCCAATGAACATCATCAATCTCGCCATCAGTGTCGGCTTATTGTGGATTTACTATCAAAGAAGCCAAGGCAAGATCGAATGGAACCCACCAATCAAAGCTGGATATTTCATTACAACATTCTTTGCGTTGTCGAACGTATACCTGGTCGTTTGTCCTTATATTCCACCTTCACATGGTGAGTCTGTCTATGTGAGTCTTCCATACTGGTTACATTGTGTTGTTGCTTGGGGTATCTTCGCCATTGGTGGTGTATATTACTTGGTATGGGCCAAGTTATTACCAAATATCTGGCATTACAAATTGGAAACGAAGGATATCCTTGGTGAAGATGGATTTTGGAGAGTCAAGATCATTAAAAATTATGATGAAGGTAAAGTTAATAAAAATGACCGTGAAGAGAAAGTTGATAATGGCGATGATTACGCAAGTATCGCTTCTTCAACTAGACCTGAACAACAAATAGAATACATTAATAGTTCGAAAGATAAGAACGATGATGCACAGATTCATATATCATCTAGTAGCATGTCAAATTTCTAGATTCCTCATTTTATTAATTATTATTCGCATTAGATTTCGGCATTTTGTAGTATTATTAATTTCAACTACATTTCTTCACTTACATACATTAAATATGTACCCTCAACTATAGACCTCCAAACTTATATATTCTCTTTTAGGAATAATAAACAACATTTAACCTGTTTCTTAATTTGTACTTTCTTATCATTAGATATTCTTTAACAATTGTGTGTTCTGTATACTCTTATGGACACCCATACATCATCGACGCGAGAAACAAACAAAACATCGAATTTTTGGCAGAAAAGTACAAGAGAAAAAACAAAACAAAACCAAATAAATGAGTTTCGTCAAACAATATCATAATTCAAGTGTTAGACCATATTCTCATAAAACTAGACCAAATATTGTTATATTACAAACCATTTAACTTGGTCATTATTGTTGTTTAAAAAATTTGTTATTTTTGCATCCACTGCTCAATTAATAGTCATAGATATCACTCCAAATGGTCGTGGTCCCACGTACTGAACTAGAGGCCTTATTAAGGGTCTTTTACAAAGAATTCTTCAACTTAAAAGAAGAAAACGATTTAGAAATATACCCAATATTTAACACACTCCCACCAAGGAAGCTCTACCCCGATTATTATGAGGTCATTGAAAATCCAGTTTCATTAAACACGTTAAAGAAAAGAATCCCACATTATACAGAACCTCAGGATTTCTTAACTGATGTGGTCAGAATTTCTTGGAATGCGAAGACTTATAATACTAAAGAATCTGAAATTCATAAATACGCTAAAATTTTAGATAAATATGTTGTTGGTATTATGTATCCAAGGTTAAGAAAAAAATACCCACATGTTAGATATCCGTACCTAGGTCCATTGCCTGATCAAATTGATGAGAAGGAACAAAAAGTAATAATAGACAAGCAAAAAGAAGATGATGAAAAGAACGGTATTACACCAGTGGATCTGATCATAAAGAAACCAATAGTAGAAAATACCGATGAACAACATACATCAGATGATACTACGACTACTACTACGACTACTACACGTACACGTACCAGAGGAATCAGAGAACCAACACGTGAACTTAATGAAAACGTAGCTACAAGTGAAAAAATCCATGGCACAATTGAAAATTCTAATGACAAGGATGAAGATTATGTGGACTACAATGAACCTAATACGACTAAGTATAGAACTAATCGAATGCCGTTAAACGTCCAAAATATGAACCGAACCCATTCACCAACACCAATGGAATATTACCCAAAGTCTTCAACACCACAACTAATTCCAAACACTACTACATATTCAAGAACCATAAAGCCGAAGGCTAACATCAGACGTGGTAGACCACCAATGATCGATTTGCCATATTTACAAAGAATCAAAAATATTTTGAAACATTTGAAAAGAGAATATGATGATAATAACGAACTACTGATAGTAAAATTTCAAAAATTACCCGATGACTTTATAACTGGCAAGTTCCAATCACTTATATCCAACCCAATCAGTTTAGAAGATATAAGGAAAAAGACAAGAACGCGTAAATACAAAGATTTTCAAGATTTTCAAAATGATTTCAACCTAATGCTGACAAATTATAGAATTTTTTATGGTGGCGATCTTGATACTATTGAAACTATCAACAGTTTGGATAAGATTTTCAAAATTTTGGCGCGTAATGAACTAGCCAAACCAGATAAGTACTTTTTACCTGAAGGGCAAATAAGGTTTCCTTTAGATTCAATAACCATCAATAATGTAACATACAGAATTGGAGATTGGGCATTATTGAAGAACCCAAATGATCCAACAAAACCAATAGTAGGACAAATTTTTAAATTGTGGAGCACTAATAATGGCGAAAAATGGTTAAATGCATGTTGGTATTTTAGACCTGAACAAACAGTTCATAGGGTTGATAGATTATTCTATAAAAATGAGGTTATGAAAACTGGCCAATATAGAGACAGCTTGATTGAGAATGTCGTTGGCCCGTGCTATGTTATTCATTTCACTAGAATGCAAAGAGGTAATCCATCAAAGAAAATTGAAGGACCTTTATTTGTTTGTGAATATCGTTATAATGAATCCGATAAGGTATTTAATAAAATCAGAACATGGAAAGCTTGTCTACCAGAAGAAATTAGAGATAGAGAAGAGCCTACAGTACCAGTAAATGGAAGAAAATTCTTTAAATATCCGTCACCACTAAAACATTTGTTACCAGCAGGAGCTTCTAGCAATGATCGTATTCCTCAGGCAACGCCAGGTGCTCCCAATGCCCCGCCACTAATAGGTGCTGTTTATGTAAGACCACAAATAAAGAAAGATGATTTAGGTGAATATTCAACCTCACCTGATTCTCCTCGATATATCATTCGGCCAGGTGATTCTCCAGAAGAAGGAAAAATAGATTATGAAACAGGCACAATTGTCACTAGAAGTCATACTATAAATGCATTACCAAGGACGTCCAATTATGCAACTGTTAGATTGCCATCACTGAGACAAAGTCGGTCTTCAACCTCTACGAATCTTGATAATCGTAATACAAGTAATAATTCGATTATACCAAACTATATGCCAAATAGCAATATCGATAATAATAACCATATGAATAGTTTTAATCAAGGAATGAATGCATACGATTCAACTAGACAACATGATTTTTTAAATCAAAACAAAATGATGACACAATCTCATATGAACAGTACCCCAATGCATATTCCTGGTATGCCTGAAGAGCCATTAACGATTCAAAGATTAGCACTAGTCCAATCACAGTTACAAAAACAACGTGAATTAGAGAAGCAAATGGAGCAAAGGGCACAGGCGTCGGGCTACATGTCTAGTGCTGTAATTAATAGACTAACATCCGAAATTTCAAATGACAACAACACAGATATGACACCTATTATTGTTGATGTTCCAAGTAGTTTTATATTACCTGTTTCGATTACTAAGAATGTTGACGTATTACAGAGAACTGACTTTGGAAATCAAATAAGAAACGCCAATACATATGAAGAACAACATAAGCTAGTATCAAGGAAAAGAAATAGAGGGGACGTTTTGTGGTTTAGAGGTGCTAGTGTCAGAATTGAAGAAAGGCTATTAAACTCTGGTAATGAATGTTTAGAGATTCCTTTGAATCAGATATTTAAAAGGAGTAAAGCAGAGAAGATTTTGGATTACTATGAAATAGAAGAGGTTGTCGAAAGCAATGGTAAGTCTGTGATTGGTTCTGAAGTACCGGAAAACAATGATATAATTAATAAGCAAATTACTGATAACGAAAAGGAAGGATACAAAGAATGTAAGGAATTAGTTGGAACATTTAAACTTGGCTTACGCCCATCAGCTAAATTTATGGCTTATAAACTACCATCACCATAAATTGCTTAAGAAATATTGTATGCGTCTATGCGTATAAATTGAAATATGTTTTATATTTATTTAACTATATAGTTGTTAACTGTAACAAGGTGTAATATTAGGAATTTGTTAGCATTTTAAAGAAAATATTAATAGAATGTATTTAAAATATGAATATGAATGCATAAATAGTTATAAATAAAATTGATATGATGGTATAGTTACAAAGATGACCCTGGAATTTTTTTGGGTAATGATGATAGAGTATAATTAGATACAAGCGAGCTCAGTAGAAACGAATTCCACTTATGTAACTTAACGAACAAAAATTTGTCGTCAGTTAATTCAAGCAGATTAGTTGCTAATTTTGATTTATTTGCTCTTAAATACGTACCTGCAAATGGGTTTAAACTATTTGAATTTTTTTCGATTTCGAGCTTATCGAGATGTTTTTGTTTAATATATTCTGCCATCTTATTAAAGCCATCAATAATAAAATTCCAATTTTCAGATAATAGATTCATTGCATTCTTTTGGTCTCTTGAATCAATAGTGAATATGAAACAATACCGTCTTTCATTACCTCTAGCATTTTCATCATATAATTTAAAACCGAGAACTAAATTTAAACCTCTTAGATCATCAAAAAATACCAATGTAGATCCATCATAGACCATAGTTTCTTCTGAAAAAACTTTTCTAATAATATAATTTAATAATTGATATCTTAAAGTTGAATATTGTGTGGTAACAAACGGTAAGTCATTGATAATACTTCTCATGGACCTGACTCCATTTGATGACTCGTCAGGGAAATGTAATAGGCATGATTCACAGTAAGAATCTGTCGAATATTCTGGGACTAATAGTTCCTCTCCTAATGATCCTTTTACATCACTTGACTGTGTAACTAATATAATTTTGGGGCCATGTTTATCACAAAAATGTGCCAAAGACATCAAAATGGGTGACATTTTTTATGTATCCGTGCTTGTTTATTATATTTTAATTTCTAGGTCTATATGATGAGTGTCTTTAACTAATTCTTTTTTCATTTCCTTAATTATCTTTATCGAGTATTGTTTGAACACTCTACTGCAATTATTGTATGGTTCTTGTGAATTAGTATAATGGAGGAACTGAAGTGAGATATGCAAAATCTGATTACTTGATCTATTCTACTTGAGCTCCGAATAAATATTAACCCCTGTTTATGCTTCTGCTCCTGCTCCTGCTTGCTACTTATTGGCTGTTTACTGTTTACCACTATTGAAAAATCAAAACTTCTTTTTCTAAAAATAGAATAGAAAAAATTGTCTATACCGTTAAGAAACTAGTGCTTCACAAATAGGTGATAGTCGAGAGGTCTGTGATATCTAAAAATAATATATTTAATAATGTGAATGGTAGTGTATAAACCATTAACATGTATAATTCAAACATCGTCTATTCGAAAGTTTGTTATTTTTGAAATCCGAGCATTGTACATTGTCCATTGTCCATTGTCCGCACCATCTCAAGTAATTGAACCAAACATCATTAATTATTATTTTGGATTAAACTCAAACAGAATAAAAAATAAAAAAAATAAACGAAAATTACCTACTAAAAGAAACCGCATATTAAACGGGACAATCAACAGGGAAATCTAGTTGAACTCAAGTAACTATTGTGATACGAGATCTTTTTTTTTGGACTTATCCTATTGACACAGATCCTGCTACTTAATATCATTAATTTCATTAAAAAACATTATGTGTGCAAAGAAATTAAAGTATGAGGCTGGCGATGATCTATTACTATATGCTACTCCAAAGGAAGCAATGGAAGTCAGTAGACGTTTAGAAGAAGAAGAAAAGTTAAAACGTCAGCAGAAATATGAAATGAAATTGGCTCATGAAGCAAGAGTAAATTCAAGAGTATCATCCGCACCAGCAATGCAACAAGGAAATTACAATATACGTTCCTCCTCATCGAGTTCAATACCCGTTTCATCACAACCATACCATCATCCGGGAATGCCTCGAATTCCTATACTATCACCGCAACAGCAATATCCACCATCGAATCGCCCAAACCATAAAAGTCCGTCACCACCTAGACAACAAGATCCTAAAAGAACGGTCCCAGTACCAAATAATATACGACCAAACAATACTGGCTCCCCGAATGTTAGTCGTCCAAAGCCTCCATCAGGAAGATTACATTCCCCTGGCCAGTCACGACAACAACTTCACGTTGACAATAGTAGCAGTAGTAATAATGATTCAGTTGAAGGAGGAAGAATGAGAGGGTCATCATCACTTATCTCTAAGAGAGACCCAAACGCTGAATCTCGTGATGTATCTATTGCTACTCAGTTGTTTTTCAACCATGATCTAAAACGAAAAGGGCGTCTTACGGCTGAAGAATTACAAAATCTACTACAAAATGATGATAATTCACGTTTTTGTATATCTGCTATTGATTCATTAATTAATTTGTTTGGAGCAGCTAGATTTGGTACAGTAAACCAAAGTGAATTTGTAGCATTATATAAACGAGTTAAGGTTTGGAGAAAAATTTATGTAGATAGCGATATCAATGGATCGTTTACCTTATCATTAATGGAGTTTCACAATTCGTTACAGGAATTAAGTTACGTTATTCCTTTAGAGATCAGTGAAAAACTATTTGATCAATATGCAGAGTTCAATGTGAATCAAAATTTGAATGCAAAGGAATTGAAATTTGATAAATTTGTAGAGAGTCTGGTTTGGTTATTACAGTTAACCAAAGGATTTAGAAAATTTGATAAAAACCAAGAAGGCATTGCTACAATACAGTATAAGGATTTTATTGAAACAACTCTTTATTTGGGCAGATTCCTACCTCATTAACTTGTTTGATCTGGATATGTAGTGAACTTTCCTATGCAATACCCAATATTAAGTATATTCGTTATATTTAAACTTTTTTTTCATTTAGTAGTTAATAGTTATAGTATCTCAAAAAACTGTTAATAGAACGACACAAAAATATTTTTTAAAAATAATGAAATTATAAAAATATTGTTTTGTATTTAAATTAAATAAATTTCTTGATCTTAATTTATCTTTTTAGAAAAAATATAGAATAGTGGCAACAACGAAATGGAGTTAGAAACAATTCAAGCGTTTGAAGATCAAGTACAACCAAAAACACTTGCTTTATTAATCGATGGCTTTTTCAAAGAATTGTATGTCGAGAAGAACTGTAATATTAAATCCGAAAATAGGAATACAAGAGGGCATAAAGACTTCAAGAATAAGTTACCTGAAAATAATGATGAACAAGTAATTAATTTTAATATTGGAGATCACGAAAATATAAGAGATCACTCACTACAAAATAGAATGTCATCAGATATCGGTATTAATAAAATCCCAGGGCAACGTAGTAAAATCACAGGTAGTAATGGTATTACTTTTAATTTAATGGTTGCGGGACAAGCGGGTCTTGGTAAAAGTACATTTATAAATACATTATTTGGTGAACCAATATTAGAACATAATGATGAAGGAGAAAACACAGACGGCTATCTAAAACAGGATAAATTGCTTGTGGTTAATAAATTCATTCTTGAAGGTGCTAATAATATCAAGTTGAATCTAGGCATTATAGAGACAAAAAATTATGGTAATAAAATGAATAATTCATTTGCATGGATCCCTATTGTTAATTATATAGATGAACAAATAAGATCATATATCTTCCAAGAAGAACAACCGCATAGAAAAAATATTACAGATAATAGGGTTCATTGTTGTTTATATTTTCTTGAACCTACAAATATTTGTAATAAAAAGAATACTCTGAAGATATTAGATATATTAACAATGAAGGAACTATCCAAGAGAGTTAATTTAATTCCGGTTGTTTCCAAATGTGATATATTACAACGGAGTGAATTATTGGTATTTCAAAAAAACGTAATGTCCACTTTAGTTTCACAGGATATTCAAGTTTGTAGGTTTTTAACAACCAATAATATAACTGAAGGAGAAGATATAATAATTAATAAAAATGCATTTGATGAAATATTCACCAATACACCATTTTCCATAGTAACCTCTACGGAATTAATAACGAATTCCAATGGTGGTAAAACATTAGGTCGGAGATATAAATGGGGAACAGTCGAAGTTACCAACGATTGTCATTGTAATTTTAATAAGTTGAAAGAGCTATTGATTGAAAAATATCTTGTTGATTTAATAAAAGGCACCGAACTGTATTACGAAACTTGTAGATCTGAGATGTTAAAAATGAGGATTATGAAGACAAAGGATTTAATATACGATGATAAATATGGTAATCATAATTCTGATTCTATGAAAGACGAAATTTTAAAATTGAACTTAAACTTTGATGATATGGAATTGAATGGGTTAGACAATAATTATTGCTATCAAATCTTTGATAAAAAGAAAATGGATGATATATTAGTAGAATGGTGTCCTGAATTTATTAATAAACAATTAGAATTTAAAAGAAAATTTAATCAAGTACTGAGTGTTGAAGATAATAAGTTTCAAGAATGGAAAAAGGCACTAGTATTGAAACAAAGCAAATTTAATAAGATAATCGAGTTACTTTATAAGGACATTGATTTACTAAAATTAAAGTGTCAGGATTTAGAATATAGAATAGTCACTGGTAGAGGTGAACAATTTCACCCAGAAAACAGTGCAACTTTGGTTGGATTCAACAACCCAAAAAGATAGGCGATTAATATATCTTATTATATATATAACTAACTATAATATTTGCTATATTTACTGCATCTTCATTGTTTATATATTGTGACACAACTGAAGTTTCTGTCATTGAGATATTTGAAGAATGAGCACATACCGTTCAACGAGGAACCACATCACGCATATCCCACACGAATATTGTTTATCTTAAATATGCTCATCTAAATAAGATAAGGTAAAGCCGTTAAACGAGAAGATAGCCAAAACAGGCAAACCAGGACACTTCTAAAATAAAATAGTGAGTTATCAGGAAGAATAAGGCACCCTGGTGTATTGGCTATGTAAACGAGAGGTATCAAAGGAATGACTTACACATGGATTACATTATCATAAGCCGGTTATAGTTAGGCTAGTCTGGGTAAGTTAGGCAAGTCCCAAATATAATGACTAGAGAGAGGTACATATTCACCCATACGTATACCTATATATGTACGCATACTTGCACATATACGTGCATAAACATACATTTCTAATTCATCACGGCAAACTCTAACCAAGAGAAATGCTAGACTGTAAGTGTGGGTTCCACTCAATTTAATTCAATCGAAATCAATTTAATTCAATTTAATTCTTCTTCTCACTGCTTTCTTTTCTTTCTGAGCGTCGTTTGTCGATATTTTTGGTACAGTAAAATACGAGATGGTCGTCGTTTAACGAACAAACAAAAAAATTGCTTTTTGAAGGTGTCCGAGATTACTTGAAAAACACCTTTCTACGTGTGTTTCTTCCCGTTATTTCCTGACCTTGTACTGTGACAAACGGTTTATTTGTTGCACAATAGAGAGAAAAGATCAATATCAGGCTTTCTTCATCTATATCGTATCATACTATACTAGTCAGAATCAGGATCTAATACTTCAAATGTAGTTCAAAGAAACAAATAGTACTCATACACATACACAGGACCTGCGAAAGTGACTCTTCCAAGAACTAGATATCTCTCTAACCCGCCATAAAATAAATCAGTTGCTCGTTACTGGTTGCTCGTTTAACATAGCCACTATCTCGTATACATGTATTTGCTGTTTGGTTACGAAATTTACATAGGAACCGTGCAGCGATCGAGATCTCACAGCGGTGTTTCTTTTTTGTCTTTCCTTCTTTCCTGCTTCGCATAATTTCATAGTTCATTGTACGATAGAGAAACTGAGCAAAATATGCATCCTCGAAGCACTTCGCTTGTTGATAATTTTCATACATCTCTACAAGACAGACAGATGCCAACATTATACGATGCCTTCAACAATTCATTTGGGAATTTCTGTAAAACACGATATATTTCACAAACCCCATTTGTAGCGGGTATGTCGTAAAGGCTGATAACCTTAATCGCTCTCTTCTCTTAACATATTATTATTTATATATATATAAATCAATTATTATTTAAAATCATCTCAACTTTTTTTTAATTTATTTCACTTTTAAATTTAGTCTTTTATTGCTTGTTTGTTAGTTACTTGGTTCTTAAGTTCTAACACTTAATCTTTCAAGAAATCAAATCTCAACATTTATTTTCACAAACATATAAGTTTAACAATAATAAAATGTCGGCTGTTTTCAACAACGCTACATTAACGAACATGGTTCGTGCATCAACTTATGGTGAAACTTTAAAGAATATTTCTACATTCCAACCGCAATTAAATGTTGTAGAACAATATTGGGCCGCTTGGTACACGTATATGAACAATGATGTCCTAGCTACCGGTTTGATGTTTTTCTTATTACATGAAATAGTTTATTTCGCAAGATCTCTACCATGGTTCATTATTGATCAAATTCCATACTTCAGAAGATGGAAGATTCAACCAACAAAGATCCCAAGCACAAAGGAACAATTATACTGTTTGAAATCTGTTCTTCTATCCCATTTCTTAGTCGAAGCTATTCCTATTTGGACTTTCCACCCAATGTGTGAAAAATTAGGTATCTCTGTCACAGTACCATTTCCAACTCTAAAAAAGATGGCTTTTGAAGTCGGTCTATTCTTTGTCCTAGAAGATATGTGGCATTACTGGGCTCATAGATTATTCCATTACGGTGTCTTCTACAAATATATTCACAAACAACATCACAGATACGCCGCTCCATTTGGTCTTTCTGCTGAGTACGCTCATCCAGTTGAAACAATGTCTTTAGGTTTTGGTACTGTCGGTATGCCAATTTTATACGTCATGTACACTGGTAAATTACATCTGTTCACCCTATGTCTATGGATTGTTTTAAGATTATTTCAAGCTGTCGATTCCCATTCAGGTTACGATTTCCCATGGTCATTAAACAAATTCTTACCATTCTGGGCTGGTGCAGAACATCACGATTTACATCATCATTACTTTATCGGTAACTATGCTTCTTCATTCAGATGGTGGGATTACTGTCTGGACACAGAATCTGGACCTGAAGCTAAAGCTGCAAGAGAAGAAAGAATGAAATTAAAGGCTTCAAAAGGAACTCAAAAGAAAACCCAATAGATAGATAGATAGATAGGTATTTTTTATTCTGGTTTCTCATATTATTCTGTCTTCATTCATTTATTCATTTATTTATTTATTTATTACCCTATATAAATCTGTATGAATATATATATCATTCATACAATACACAATATTTGATATAACAAAAAAACTTTAATCGAAAAAATATTATTATCTTAGTGAACTTTAAATTATTTTACTTATAAATTTTTACAATATACAAAAATCAATTTTATTTAGATTCATCAACCCACTTTCTAGCTGACTTGAATAATCTTATCCATGGACCATACCCTTTCCATTCATCATATTTTCCTTCTGGGTACCAAGAATTGGACTCTAATCTACTCACTCTTTCTGGATGCGGCATCATAGCTAGTACTCTACCATTTGGTGATTTAATACCAGCAATACCATTAACTGAACCATTTGGATTAAATGGGAATTTTCCAGCAACGTTACCATAGTTATCAATATATTGAATAGCCATTAGGTCTTCCTTTTCAAATCTTGCTAACTGTTCTCTGTCAGTGAATGTAGCCTTACCTTCACCGTGTGCGACTGCAATTGGTAATCTGGAGCCGACCATACCGTCTAAGAAAATACTTTCTCTTGTATTCGTTTCCTCAACAGCTTCATCTGCGACTTGAACCATACATACTCTAGCTTCATATTGTTCACTTACATTTCTTTCAAAAGTAGGCCAATTTTCACAACCCGGAATGATGTCTTTTAGCCTACTTAAGAATTGACAACCATTACATGCACCGAAAGCAAAAGTGTCTTCTCTATTTTGGAAAAAATCAATAAATTGTTGACGAACATCCTCATGGTATAGAACAGATTTGGCCCAACCAGCACCAGCACCCAAGACATCACCATATGAAAACCCACCACATGCAGCAAAACCGACAAACTCACTCAATTTGAATCTACCATGCAATAAATCAGTCATGGTTACATCAATTGAATCAAACCCAGCCTGTTGAAAACACCAAGCCATTTCCATTTGACCATTAACACCTTGTTCTCTTAAGATGGCAACTTTTGGTCTTGTCGAAGATAATTGGTTACCAATCTTAAAATCATCAGTTGGGTCATAAGTTAGGCAATAATGTAGGCCGGGATCTTTATCGTCAATGATTGTAGAAAATTCTTCTTCAGCAGTCCTTGGATTGTCTCTTAACTTTTGCATTTCATATGAAGTGGAACTCCAAATTTGTTGTAAAGTACCTCTGGTACTTTCATAAATCATCTTACCGTTATTATTAATCTTAATATCTTGTGTTTTGAAATCTGGTTTCCCAATAACTTGGACATGTTTACTAGAGACATTGTTCTTAGATAATATAGATGTAAACTCATTTAATCTAGATTCACTGATTTGGAAAACTGCACCTAATTCTTCGTTAAACAATGAAGAGATGACATTATCAACTTCAGTTTCGAGATTAATTTCCAAACCACATCTAGACGCAAATGCCATTTCAAATATAGTAATCAATAAACCACCATCAGATCTATCATGATATGATAAAACTATGTCGGACTTGTGAAATTCTAATAGAGAAGTTAAGAATCCTTTCAAGATCCTGTTATCATGGACAGTAGGTGAGCTGTTACCGACTTGATTGTACACCTGTAATAGAGCAGATGCGCCCAGGGATTTCTTAGCTTGTAATGCAGCTAAATCAACTAATACTAGAACAGAATCATCGACATTCTTATTTAATAACGGAGTCCATGTTTTTGAAGTATCATTAACTGGGGCGAATGCAGTAATGTTTAAGGATAATGGAGCAGTGACTTCTTTGTCATCCCATTTCATCTTCATAGACATAGAATCTTTACCAACAGGGATTGAAATACCTAAATCTGGGCATAGATCTAAACCAATCGCTTGAACAGCCTCGTATAACTTGGAACCTTCACCTTTATGGGCTGCTGGAGACATCCAGTTTGCAGATAATTTGATATGTTCTAAAGATTTGACATCGGCAGCAAATAGATTCAATAAAGATTCAGCTACAGACAATTTCGCAGAAGCATAAGCTGAAATTAAGGCATTGATTGGTTTTTCACCCATAGCTAATGCCTCACCAGTCTTGACAATGGAGTCACCTAACGACGTTGCTGTAACACCGACATCAGCAACAGGAACTTGCCATGGTCCTACAAATTGATCTCTGTCAATTAAACCAGTGACAGTTCTATCACCAATAGTAATCAAGAATGATTTTGACCCAACTGCTGGTAAGTTTAGAACCCTTTCTACAGCATCTTCCAATGAGGGGATAACTAATAAATCAGCATTTGGTAGGTTTAATGGCTCAGTTATGGCAGTCCTAGACATCTTTGGTGGTTTACCGAAAAGAATTGACATTTCTAAATCAATAGGAGTTGTATTTAATAAGGAATCTTCTACTGTTAATCTTTGTTCGGCAGTTGCATGGCCAACAACAGAAAATGGAGCTCTTTCTCTTTTACAAATTTCTTCAAATATTGGTAAATCCTTCGGAGTGACACCTAGAACGTAACGTTCTTGTGATTCATTACACCAAATTTCCATTGGTGACATTCCTTTCTCCAAGGATAGCACTTTTCTAATATCAAATTTAGCACCAAGGTCATTATCGTGAACTAATTCTGGTAAAGCATTTGAAAGACCACCAGCACCGACATCATGGATGGATTGGACTGGGTTGTTATCACCCAATGCAACACAAGCATCAATAACTTGTTGACAACGACGTTCCATTTCCGGATTACCTCTCTGAACAGAAGCAAAATCTAATGCAGCAGATCCTTCACCAGATGCAATGGAAGATGCTGCACCACCACCAAGACCAATTAGCATAGATTCACCACCAAGGACAATTATACAAGAGCCTGGGGTAATTGGAGTATTTTTAAGTGCGAATTGTGGTCTAACTGTACCAAACCCACCTGCGATCATAATCGGTTTGTGGAAACCTCTTATTTCTTCTTTATTAGCATGGTTCTTAACCTTAGTGGTCAATGTTCTGAAATAACCGTTGATACAAGGTCTACCAAATTCATTATTGAATGCAGCGGATCCTAATGGGGCTTCGATCATGATATCAAGAGCCGAAGCAATGTGAGAAGGCTTTCCAACATCTAGTTCCCATGGTTGTTGGTGGTTTGGAATCAATAAATCACTGACTGAGAAACCACTTAGACCACACTTACTTTTGGAACCTCTACCTGTAGCACCTTCATCTCTTATTTCACCACCCGATCCGGTTGCTGCACCCGGAAATGGTGAGACAGCAGTTGGATGGTTATGTGTTTCGACTTTAATTAGCATTGGGATCTTCTCTTTTGTTGCGGTCCATTTCTTTGTCTGTGAATCAGGTGCAAAATAATAGGCATTATTCTCTGTGTCGATGACAGCAGCATTATCTGAATACGCACTAATGGTGTATTCCGGATTTAATTTGTGAGTATTTCTAATCATTTGGAAAAGGGTATAGTTTTTATTTAAACCGTCAATTGTCCAGTCGGCATTGAATATCTTGTGACGACAATGTTCTGAGTTGACCTGGGCAAACATGAAAAGTTCCACATCGGTTGGATCTCTTTTCATTGTTTCTGTAAATGCTTTGATTAAATAGTCCATTTCGCCATTATCTAAAGCCAATCCAAGGTCGGTATTTGCTTTTCTAAGAGTATCACTTGGAGAGGAGGTAGTGGTTGAAGATTCTGATACTAATGGGATGTGAACCAATGGTCTCGGATTCTCATGGGTGAAAATATCAGTAATCTTTGGAGGAGAATCGAGGTAAAGAGTGTGTGTCATTCTGTCATAAACAGTTTTCAATGATATGTCGTTTAGGTTATTGATTAATGGAAAATCTGGTACAGTTTTGATCAATAGTACGATACCTCTTTCGATTCTGTTAATCTTGTCTTGTAAGCCACAGACATGTGCGATATTTGTAGCTTTTGAAGACCATGGAGAGATTGTACCTGATCTAGGAACAATTCTAATTAAATATGTGTTTTCTAGGTCCTTCTGTTTTTGAAACTGAGTGGTTGAAACATTATCTAGGACAGAATTGTATAAATAACTAGATAGTTTATCATCCTTGGTGTTCAATTTTGAGTCATAGGTTAAAAGGACGTCTAATAAACTTGAATCTGAATCGGATAGTTCTGGGATCTTTGAATCAATGTAATGAACATAACATGAACGAATATCAGTGATGATGGAAGTGCTACTCGTAAAATTATTTATATCTTTGATCAAGTTATCTACTCTGAACTGAGATAGGCATTGAGGACCAGGTAAAATGAAAGTAGACATTGTTGATTTTCTTTATCAGGTTATGCTAATTGACAAAAAGGGGTAAAAAGTGTTTCGATAGAAGATTTTATACTATTCTTCTTTTTATACAATTGAAAATTAAGTTGTATTGTGGTAAATACTAAATTGTATTTGAGGGAAATTTATTTCGGTGTTTATTTATTTACTAGCTGGCAGCAACAAATATTAGAAATGTTAGTTTGTTTAAATATGAAATTAAAGAAACGTTATATAATAGGTTGAATTAATAAGAATTAGATTACCTATATTGTATTAGCGATGATAAATAATACAAATCAGAATCAAGTAAATACGCTTCTCTCTCTATGAGTGTACCCCTGTGCATGTACTAAAATCGAGGACTCGCCAATGTGAAAAATAGAAAGTGAAAAGTTCAAGAAAGAGAAAACATACTATCCACTACAAAAACACAGCTAAGAAATGCATAGGAAAAGAATGATTAAGATATAAAATTTTAACAAATAGTGAATAGTAAACACTGAGCCAATGTAAGTAATTATTAGTCTGTTGCAGAATGATTAATAATTAATTGAATAATTAATGCACCGCATTCCATTGACTCGTTCTCCTGCGTGTGAGACTACGATACTAAAGTGCAAACCAAAAAATAAAAACTCTCGAGACACAAAAATAAAAAATATTGTTTGTAACTGAAGAAGTCAAATTTTCATATTTGACTCTGTTTGTTTACGGCATTACCCAAAGTTTAACGTTACCCGCATTATATTATATGATTAATTTCGTGTTTAGTGATTAAGAAATATGAAAAATAAAAATATATTTTGAAAATTTTGCGATGAGATAGAGAGCCTGGCTATAAAATATGTACAGCAACTATATGAGAGTAGGATAACTCTGAATAATCATATATCAATAATAACCAGTATTATAGCACATCACATCACATTATATCACACTATGGTTCAAAAAGCATTAAAAGTAAACAAAACACCAAAAGATCCACGTCGTATCACAAAGAGACAAAAAAATTTGCGTAAAGCTGCTCCTCTCCAAATTAAATCTAAAAAGAAATCTTTAAGTCATATGAAAAAATTAAACAAAGCATCTTCTTTAACTGAAACTACAGAAAAATTGATTGCAAGTAGAGTAGGTCATTTAGAATTACTAAAAGGTACTAGAAGACAAATCGAAAAGGAAAAATCTAAATAGATATATATATATAATATTCATAGCATCCATAGAGTAATTCATACAATAATATTAGTATTTTGGTCTTTATTATCTCATTAGACTACATAAGGTTTATTATATTTACATATTTACATATTTATGTTATTAATTCAGCTTACCTTTGATATGGCCATACCCAATCTAGTATAACATTTTGTATCAACGAGTATAGTTGTGAACTGATCCAGTATAAAGACAGTAAAATAGATGCCTGTGAAGATACACCCATCATAAAAATAGAACCGATCCTAGACACATTCAATATACTCTTCATTGCCTGAAGCACTCGGGAATTTTCATCTCTATAAGTCTCGATGCCAATAGTATCTGTGCTTCTCCTTAACATCATCTTTCCATTATATTCAACATTCAGTAATGATAACGCACCAAGTACTAACGGTATAGCCATTGAGTATATCTCTAATGGTCCTGTTAGATCAATTTCATGGAATCGAAAATTCTCAAACCATGCACGGTTAGATTCATGTATATTTAACTCAGTCAATCTTCTGATACCCATAGATACTGTTACCCATAATGGTATTTGGACAACAGGAAGTAACACATTTTTCCACATTTGAACACCATGTCTCTTGAATAACTGTTTCTGTCTCTTTCTGGTCTCCTTAGTACTAACCATAATAATCTGTTCAGGGGTTAATCCCTTTACTGCATCACTTTGTGTTATGCTTGGTATATCCTCCTTCACAACATTTATACTACTCCCTACATTAGTCTCTGCAGTTTCAAGCTCACTAGCTTTTGCTGCAGATAGACGCATTTTTATAATAGGTGTCGTACCTTGAACAATTTTCCTTAATTCTTGTTGTTTAACAATACGTTTTCTTTGCCATATACTTAATGGTAATGTAAATACTGTCCTTAGTGAAAAGGTAGTCAATGGAATTAATACAACCCATGGAATACCACTGGAAGCATGTAATGTAGTGAAAATATCTGCCACACTTTGAAACGTAGTCAAGTTTCTTCTGCAGAGGTTACTTGCTAAATTAAACGGTATTCTGCGAAGTGGGCTTCCCACTATATAATTGGGTCTAAACATCAGCAACAATTCCGTGTGTTTGATAATATTTATTTCTCTTTAATTTATGCCATCATTGATACAAATAAACAATTATTATGTTCTCTTCTTGTAAGACGCGCTACGCAATTTCTTGCAACTTTGGTAATTTTTTTATCTTGATTATTTATTCATTATATTACAAAAGTATATTATCTAGTATATAAATATATATATGTATCTGTACGTATGTGAGTGTATGTGCGTATGCAAGAACCATCCCCATTGTTAAATTATTATAAACATTTAACTATTCAACTTGACTACCATCCCTTGGTTTGTAATGAGGGAGTAGTTCAATAACCTCAGCAGGGAGTCTACCATCAACTTTAATAGCATACAGTCCAGGTATACTCTGATCAACAGTCAACCATTTAGAAACCCATGATTTCCCAGGTTTACACATACCAACAAGGCCTTCAAATGATGGTGATGAACATTCCATAGCAGACACACCAGCTTCTTCAAATATCCCTTGACAGTTTGGGCAACCTTCCCTACTAAACTCATTGGTAGTTTGTACTATGGCACATAGCATACATGCTCTCTCACTGGACATATCGTATATTATGCTATTATTTAGTGTGTTATTCTTTAGTGCAAGGTCAATCACTCACATTATTTTTATGTTCATTTTTACTTTTCAGTTAAATTGTTTTTTTATATTTTCATATTTCAAAAACACCGAATATAAATTGATATCACAACGTAATACATGATATTCAATCCAAACACTATAATATACAACAATTTTAATTTATTATCTAATTTAATTATATATACATATTTATATGAGTCAATCTATTCCTTGAGATAATAGTAACCATCGTCTCTTAATTCCATATCAGTCTCAATAAAATGCGGTGGCGTTTCATTTTTACTACTATCATATAAGATAATACCATTACCTAGCGCACGTCTCTTTTCATTTCTTTTATAAAAAAATAAGACCACAAATGTCCAAAGACCATAAATAACACCAAATATTAGACTAACGATATAACCGGTCTTGAATCTAGGAGACTGTGTAGTTGGCCAAGCCAAATTTGGAATCCAAGCATTTGTTGATTGTGAAAACGAATAAATTGCAATCCATGTGACAGCTTTCATCTGTGGATCTAATCTCAGAAAATCGTTAATAAAGGACCATAGGCACGGTGAAGCTGCAACACTAAAATATGTTGTTAAAAATGCAAACCATTTAGCATTTGCAGAAACATTCCATTTTATTAATATCGCACAAGAAGCTGAATTCATAATAGCAGCAAATACCATGAACGCCCATTTACATCGGAAAATATCAGCCCCGAAGGAGCATATAATCACGTAAGCAAATCCTAGACACGCTGGCAATACACTTAAATTATTGACTTTTGCTATTGAATAGCTTTCATTTGACTTTAACCATAATGCATAAGACCCGCTAAAAGCAGTCATATTATTCCATGAACACGTATCAAAAACGACAAGGACCCAAAAAGTTGAAGTAAAAAATAATTTCTTCCAGATTTTCTTATCCCAAATCGGTGACAGTTTCTTCTTGTCAACACCATCAATAATTTGATTTCTCTTGTTTCTCATTCTTGCGATTCTAATCTCTTCATCCGTTAGGAATAAAGAATAGCACTTGGATGGGATTCCAGGTATAACAAAGAACCCAATGAATGCTGTTGGTATGGAAATTGCCACGGCATCAATTAAGAACATCCATCTCCATCCAGCCAAGCCGTTGACACCATTCAAACTTTCATAAATTCTACTTTGTAACAAACCCGAAGTAACAGTCCCTAGTAACTGACCACAATAGAATAAGCAAACTCTTGAACTGATTTCATCAGGGGCATACCAACAACCCATGATATATTGGGACACAGGGTAATAAGCAGCACCAAATGCATTTAGCATAAATCTATAACCTTGTAATTCACTCACAGTGTTTGCACGATAGCAAGCAAAGGTAAACCATGACCAGCCGAAATCCATTACTGGAAGGATTATATGGGCTGGGAATCTGGGTAAAAGGTACATGAAAGGTAATTGAAATACGATTGAACCAACATTAGAAATTGTTGAAGTATGGACGTAGTCATTCCCTTTCATATGAAGATCTTCCTTCATATTAGACACATATGCGTTTGTGTAATTACTTGAATCCACTGATTTCGACCAACATAGCATTAGAAAGTACACACCGATGATTAAATCTAGCTTGTATAAGAGGCGACGTTCGGCTTTAGATTGTTTCTTATGGTTTGGATATAGGAAAGAATACCAAGAACGAGATTCACGGTATTCCTTATTGATACGGTATTCGTATTCGTCAAAATATTTATACCAAGGACGGTTGCATTCGTCTCTCAGCTCGTATGGAATATCGGCTTTTAATTGGTTACAACCTGTTGCGTTAAAGTCACCTTTTGGTTGTATGCACTCCTGTGAAGGACTAACAATAAGGATGGATTTATTTGTGATGGATTTCCCCTTGTTGGATTCGCTTACCTGCTCCAACTCTGAATCCGAGTTTGAGTCAGTAGTTTCAGTGATTATAACATCCTCTGGTAATACTCTTAAATGTGGAAAGAATCTTTTCCAACCTTTAACCTTGTTAGCTTCCATTTTTTAAACTGGCGATGTCTTGATTGAATTATAAATTGGAAATAAAGGAGAAAATATATGAATCTATGTTTGATATTACCAGTCAATAATTGTTTCTTTTATATGTGCTTATATATGCCAAAAATCGAATATTAATAAAAAGTAAATTTAATGATACCTTTGGAATCATTTACTGATGTGTAATGTTTAATTTCTATACCACATATATATAATATGAGTCAAACATGAAAAACTTTTCAATAAAGTGAAAAATTCTTGAGAAAGTAACTTGAACATAATTCAGTAACAGAATATATAGGTCATGGACAATATGGTATATCGCTATAGTTGTTTCTCTTGCTTACAAGATGAGATTGTTTTGCAAATATCGATGCTCTTGGACCCCCTTTTGCAGTGTATGGTCAGAGCACCGCCGAAGGAAAACAGATATTCAAACGGAATCATGTAAAAATGATTCCAGAAGACGAAAACTGGTAACGCAATCTTTAAAATGAAGAACATAACTGAAAAGAAAAAAAGCAACAGAGCTGAGGAATTTAGAATACTGACTATCGTACATTGTATTACAAGCAACTCTTACAAGTATTGTTGGAATGAATTCCACTATTAAAAGCACTATTACTATTTTTATTATTAGTACGGTAATAATTTGAAATATTATTTATGTATATTGTGGTGTACTGATGTATTGTTACCTAAAATTTTTGCAAAATTTTTCAACTGAAAAAAGAAATCGACGCAACTTTTTCTTTATTATAAAAAGAACGACAAATGGAAATTTATGATTTCTTGTTATTATATTTCTCACTTCATTAACACTTGACAACTAACCAATCTACTATCTATCAATATAGTATGTGCCAATTAATTACTTATAGTGTATTCACCGTCACATGTTGTAATGACAGGACAGTAAATCTCTCAAAAGAAACGTTATCAGAATCAAAGTAGTTGTTCAGTACATTGCCAGCAAAAAAGTAAATATTTATAGTTCTGTTGAACTGGAATATCTACAACTGTATAACCTTTGATACCTTTGTGTAACGCAATTCCTTTCCTTCCTTAATAGAGTATTTCAATTTTGAATCCTATCTCTGGTTTTTTTCAAGTAGGACACTCATTATTCTACTTTGTTTCGCCGTCCCGCTCCATACTCTGCTGTCCTTATCATTGTCATTGTAATTATATGATGATGAATATTTTCATATACTCAACGGTAGTTGTAGTTACTAACCTTTTTTTTCTACTTTTACGAAATAATAAAATGTAAAGAATATGACTCGTACTTCTGTTTTAGCCGATGCTTTAAATTCCATTAACAATGCTGAAAAAGGTGGTAAGCGTCAAGTTATGATTAGACCTTCATCGAAAGTCATTATCAAATTCTTACAAGTTATGCAAAAGCATGGTATGTGAAAAAGATATAACAATACAGTCATTCTCCCTCTATTAATTTCCTTCCCCTTTTTAGTTTTCTGAGTTCAGAAAGAACGCAATTAATAACGATTAATGATATTAGTACAAAATAGTAATTTTTCCTTTTTACTCCCCGGGTTGATAACTGGATGGCATGATCGGTGTTTAGTCCCATACTGTCTTTTAATTATCCGGGAAATTGAATTATTGAAGAAATGCTTTCTTACACGATTTTGAATGATTTATTTTTAATTACATTTATGTTCTCAACCGTTTACTTTTCTCCAACATCCTTACTGTAAAAAAATAAATCTTGTCATACTATTAATATTATTATTGCTACTCTTATTAACTGTTCGTTTTCTTTTCGTTGCTTGGAAATTTTGGAAATTTTATGCAAGGACTGAATGAATAAATGAATATGAAAAAAATTACTAACTTTTACTTTTAATTAGGATACATTGGTGAATTTGAATACATTGATGACCATAGATCAGGTAAAATTGTTATTCAATTGAATGGTAGATTAAATAAGTGTGGTGTTATCTCACCAAGATTTAATGTTAAAATTGGTGACATTGAAAAATGGACTGAAAATTTATTGCCAGCCAGACAATTTGGTTACGTTATATTAACTACCTCTGCTGGTATTATGGACCATGAAGAAGCTAGAAGAAAGCATGTCTCTGGTAAGGTTTTAGGTTTCGTTTATTAATTTAAACCAATTTTATTCAATTCAATTTATATTAACAATTTACTGGCGTGTTTACTTAAATACATATATGTATATATGTGTGTATATTTAATAATATTATAAAATTATTTTTAATTAGGATTAAATTTGTAGTTTTCATTAGCTTTAAAAGGTCTATACTATGTATAAGTGAAGTTGTATCATAGAAACCAAATTCTGATTTTACAGCAGAAATCGCATAGTGTATATTGAACGAAATTTATAGGATTACACAATATATATTAAATAACTCTTCTATTTCTATATTGAGTAGGGTTAACAAGAAAAAAGTAACATAAACTAAAACTTTTAAAATATATAATATATCATATGTAAAATCGAGTACTTACTTCTGACGACCAGCACCATGTAATTCTCCATCCAATTTCACAATATTGTTCCTCTCATCACTGAGTAATGGACTTAAAGGGCTTATATTCATATTCATGGTATTATCCATTGACACTATAGGTGACAATAAGATTCTTCCACCTATATTGTTATTAATGTTAGCGGTGCCATTCGGTTTGAGAGCATTTCCTTGAACCATTCCATACTGGTTAATACTGCCATTAGTAGCATTACTTTTCACAACACGGTTATTTTGATATATAGTTGGCAACGAAGACCTTCTCTCATGTATTAACTTTGTAGGATGCTTCATAAACTCATCCAATCCAGTTGCATTGGAAGGAACACTTGAATTTGCATTCGAATAAGAATAGTTATTACGGTTTGGATAATTATGTGTTTCTGGTAATTCATTTTCATGAGAAATTTTACCTCCATTTGAAGCAGGTGCTTCGTTCATTGGAAAATCTTGGGCTTGTTCGGGAATATTATTACTATCATTACTGAAGGAAAAATTTCTCATGCGACCTGAATTATGGGAGTGCGTATCTGATGATATTGAGCCTCTTGTTTCTGGTACTTGTTGTGAATATCCACTATATGAGTTTCTAAGAGGGCGATATTGTTGAAAATATGAATCAGCATCAGCAGCTTGTTGCTTTGGAATTGGCTGAGGCTGTGTTTGTGGTCTATCTTTTCCACTCCCATCATATGCTAATGGGTAATTTCTTGATTGGCTAAATCTATGCGAATCAGAATTGTCTTGTTGTTTCTGTGGTACCTTTTCCATTCGGTTGAAATTCAATGGTGGTAGTAACAACAATTTTTGGCCATCATCAGTCACTGAAATAATGGATGATCGTCTCCTCCCATTTTGATAAGAAATTGGAGATGCAGCCACATTAAATGAATTCGAACTATGAGATGATGTTGATGGATGGCGTGTTGGTGTTCCCATTGGTAATGATTGTTGCTGCTGTGGAGGTTGTGCTTCTTGTTGTTGTTGTTGTTGTTGTTGTTGTTGTTGTTGTAACTGCTGCTGTTGTAGTTGATATTGTTGTAACTGTTGATCCTCCCTCATTAATGCTGGAGATTCAGTGGTCTTCAAAAATTCAAATAATTCGAATCTTATTTCTTGAGTAATTAATGGTAATGGAAATAATAATTTAACAATGACTTCATTTTTCAAATAATTTTTAATTGAATTAATTAAACAATGGAATCCAACAAATGAAGATGAATTTGAGTTAAATAATATTTCATTGATATCATCTTCTAATAACTTATCTGTATCCAATTTCTTTTCAGCGTTTGTAATATACTTCTCCATAAAATAAATTACGGAATCTAATTCGATTTGTGGAATTGAACCGGATTGTTTCTTGGTCTTATATAGTATTGAATACCAAACATACAGTAACAGTTGAACCATTGGGTTTGTTAAAAACCTAAGTATATGGGTTGATGAGTTGTTAGGGTTTGAAATTGATAAGCATATTGAAAATAATTTTAACTGAAATGATACAACATCAATAATTAAATTGATAAATCTTTGATCAATTACATCAAAGAAATTCATTAACGACAAGTTTTTGGTGGCTATTATCTCCAACATTGAGATTATTGGAATTGAACAAATGGCAATATTATTATTCATCATAGAACCATCAATGTATAAATTTTGGCTTAGGTTTAATAATAGAAATGAAGTCTTTTTAAAGTTTGAATCAATCGGTGGTAATTTCTTCAAAACATCAAACCATGTTATTTCCCATAGTAACCAATGATGGCTTGATTGTGGTAAAATTGCATATTCAACCAAAAACTGAGTAAATTTTTGTGGTGCATACGATAATAATACCTGGGCTTTCCAATCATTGAAATTGCCTACTGATAAAGGTGATGATCCATTATCTTCTTCTTCTTGCATCTGATCGTTTAACTTTGCTAAAGATATTGTTGAAAACTTCTGGTTAGTTTTTATGATTAAATTATGTAAATCGTCCATTGATTTAAAACTCCCAATTGCAAAATTTTTTCTAGCTGCATTAAACAAATTGTTGTTTGCTTCGGCATAGAAAATACCTGGTATAATATTTAGTGATATTACCGGTAGATCTACTTCGTCAATGACATAGTTTCTTGAATTTAAGAAATCGTATAACGTTAATTGAGGGAAATCAGAAAATAAATGAATTTGTAATAAGAACCATTTGTAAATTGATGCCGATATATTGTTATAGCAATTTGTTATTTTTATTAAAGAAATCCAAATATTAAATATATTCCATATATCAAAAGAATCGAATTGTACAATATCAAATATTGTACTGTTAGCATTAGATTTTTTGTTGTTTGCTTTATCTTTTTTATTGTTTTTCGTTATTAGATAATGTAAACTTTCTTGATATGAGTTGAATATATCAATATAATTTGTGTTATTAGTGTTGCTGATATTTGAAGAGATTGATGTCTCTAGGGAAAGATGGATTAATAAAGATGAAGAAAGAATGTTTGAATTTATTGAGGAATTTGAACTCAAAGAACCTTTAATAGGTTTATCACTTGTGGAAGGATGTGGAGGTGGAGTCACATTATGGAGTTTATTTGAATTAATGGTAGCTAGTTCCATTAATTGATTCCAGCAAATAAACCATAAATGTTGATCAAAGCTATTATAACTGACAAAATTACCAAGACAAACGACTGATAATGCAATTAATGGGAATTCTATGGTGTTCGAACTAGAAGGGGAAATAGGGGTTAAGTTTTTATTTTTTTCAACGAGCCAAACCTTTTGAAAAAATGTATTGGAGTTATTATTACAGATATCTTTGTAAAAATTTATTATTGTATTTTTAAATAAATTCTCTTTTATTAAATACGAGATACCCACATTAAAACTTTTGATAAATTGATCTGATTGGTAATGGTTTAGATTAAATACATTTATTACATTGTTTGTAATATAATTGTTGTAAAACTCGACCGATGGATCTAAAAAAATTTCAAAAGAATTTTCATTACCAGGTGAATCAGTGTTTCCTGTTGTTGATTCGTTTGTAGGTGTAGCGGTAGCTGATGGAGTGTTGGTCGTTGTATTATTTAAAGGTTTTGTATGATTATCATTAGTATGAGTAAGGTTACTCTGAGAGGGGTCGTTTATCAAATTTTTACCATTTGATTGTTTTTTACTTATGACAGAAGTTAAATTTGAAGTTGTCGCCGTCGTCGAAGAACCAGGAGAGTTCTCTTTATTTAAATTCTTAACCTTGATCATTTTGCGTACTATAGTATCTAAAATTTGATCATCCGAATTTAATGATGATGATGATGATGAAGGAGTTGGTATAGATGTATCATTATCGTTTGTCTTTATGGATGTGTCTGCACTTGTTGTTAGACCAGTTTTGATTTTCTTATTTGAACTCTTCAATTTGTTATTATCGATTGTATTGTCATTAATTATGAATTTTGTATCAGTAGGATTACCATCTGCATCGAAATTTTTCTTATTTGCTAATAGCAATACTCTATGGACGGTTCTGATATGTCTTTGGACTAGATCTCTTCTGACGAAGGAATGAGCACAGACTTGACATTGGAATGGTTTATAACCTGTATGTGACCTTTCATGTCTTGTTCTATGTTCTGATCTTGAAAAAGCCTTTGCGCAAAACGAACAAATGTATTTTCTCTGTGCAGCGGCCATTTCTTTTGTATTCTTTATTTATTAGGTTATTGATGTATTAGAATTAATGATAAGCAGAAGCAAAAGTAAAAGTAAATAAAAAAAGAAAGATAATATATTGGAAATAGGTAGATAGATAATATAGCTAAGTTGTATTTTCTATCCTGTATATATTAATAAAATATTTGCTATTATATTTTTAAGATTTTTCGAAAATTCTATTTCCCCCAATGAGTGTTAGAAATGAAAGAGTAAATTAGAAATAAGAAGTGAAAAGAGAAAACATAGAAATGGTGGAAAAGTATTACTATATATATTTAACAAGTATATAGGCATGTAGGCATTTATTCTCTTTGTATTTATCTGTTGTCTTTTTCTTTCTATGGGAGTTTGATAAGAAAACGACCACACAGGTCTTGTAGAAGTAAGAGAGATCTGCTACAGTAACACCACAAGAAATATAAATATAGCCCGACAAAAACCGAGCTAAAATAGAACGGTTTTTTAATTTTCATTAGTAAGGAAAAGCTAGCCAAATGTGCCATTACAATGGAGGAGGTGGGACATAACTAATTAAATATAAAAGAATCTCAAGGTGAGACGGTTGTTATTAGAAGCTTTTTGGTTGGTCGTTTATAATAATAATAATAATAATAATATTCGTAATCCTTGTGGATCCATTTATGCCCCTTCGCACTTTCCCCTCGTCTCCGCAACCCAGTAGTAATATTAGTAGTGAATAGGCAGGTTCATAAAAAAATGGATGGTAGTAGTAAATGCAAGTATGCTCAAGTATCTGTGCATGATAATGACTACTTGATTAGAAACAACAGTATATAGGTGTGTTTTTAACAATAAATCCGTGAAATATAACTCAGGTGTGGGGTAAACCCTGCAACCAGGCAAATGGTCCTTAAATGTCAATCCCAACAGCCAATGAGCTGCGCAAATGCAGGTTAAGTACTCGAGATACCGGGAAAGGAGAGAGACACACACAACGAAATCGTTTTTAGTGGTATGTATTTTCTTTTTTTTTTTATGCCCACGGTGAAAAGGAAGAAAAACGAGTAGATGGGAAATCGAGGGGCTTGTTGTCCTTCCAGGGAATATTTATAGGCGGCACCATACCCTACGGTGCGGTATGGTATGGGACGTCCAGTTAGCAGAGAGTGGGGGAGGTGGAAGAAGCACCGTGCACAGAAGCGGGGAAATCTTGGAAGGACACGCACACGCACACACACACAGGTAGGGCCTCCACCCAGGGTTTGGCGTTAGCGGAACCTCCCGAGCCGAACGTAAATGGAAACACAACGAACGCACGGAACTGCGGAACTTCGGAACTTTGAAAACAAACATAGACAATCTCGTTTCTATCTTTACAGGAGGTACCCTTAATTTTAGTGCAGATACAAAGATAAATAGGGGATAGTAAGCCTTACCTAATGCAGAGTGGTTGGCTGGACCATTATCCCGCAATAACGGAACACACTACAGATTGGGTATTTATTTCTTAATGCGTTATACGTCACAATACAATATGTACCTACCTACTGCGTACTTAAGCCATGTTGCGCTGCATTGTTTTTATGCTGTGGTAGCGTTGCGCCATTGTTTTCTGCATCTAATGCATAAGTGCGGGGTTGTTTTTTTGTTTTGCTCTCCATTCTACAGAGAATGTTGCAGAGCCAGACTCCGGGATTGTTGTTTTTGTTTTCCTTTTTCCCACCAATCCCTTCCCCGCTCCAGCTATAAATTGAAAAAAGAAGGAGACAAGAGATCTGACAAGAACGTCCACCATTCGCCCCTCTTACATAAGTCCCCACCCCCTCCTTCTCCTTCTCCTTCGCCTTCGCCTTCTCTTCCCCCTCACAGGCTATAAAGAAGTTCATCACATGTTGCGGACTTGTTTCTGTTGCTCAGAAAACAAATGAAATATTACAGAATGTACTCCTTATTAGCCCTATTCCAAGAAATGAATTCATGAAAGTGTTCCTGTCCCAAGGATCGACAAACTTCTCCCGCCCAGACATTTCTTCCTTGTCTATTGCTGCAACAAATGGAAACATACTCCAATTCATGTGCAAACTTCAACTGCACTTTCAACCCCAACGCGAAACCTCCCTTCCCCAATTTCAACCTAAACAAAATATCAATGATACATCGGGATATAATCGCCGTATGGGTCCTGGTAACCGTAAATACTGGTTCTGCTTATATGAATTGTTGAAATTTCTGGAAACAAAAATACTTTTCTTGTTTGCTTGACACAAACAGCTTTAACTATTCTCTGTATTCTGGAGAGAGTTCAGACCATGGTGTTAACGTATTAGACGGTATCGTTCTAGACGCATCTTCTCCACTTGTAGTTGTAGTAGTGTTTGGTGTGATATTCGTATTCGCATTCGTATTCGTATTTGAACTATTTGAACTATATCTTGTCCGGTTTTCACTTGGTTCGTTAGTTATCGTTATGGTCTGCTCATAAGTAGGGACTACACTTAAACTTTCAACTAGCACTGTTCCATTATCAGCATTACTGTTTTGACTGTTACTAGGTCCTGTTTCTGATCTAGTCATAAGAGGTAGCACCCTTTCAGATACATCGTTGTTTTCTTGAACCTGTTCAGTTGCATCATCACCGTCATATATAGCTAACTGCTGTATCAACTTGTCATTCATTCGTTCTTGATAATTTGGCGGGGCCATTGCATTATTACCATTAGGGACGCTACCATCATTAGCAATAGCACTAATATTACTGAAATTGAAATTTAGCTGATCATTTAGAAGTCCATTCACCGTAGCATTACTATTTCTATTAATCACTGACTCATCAAATAATGACACTAGCTCCCCAGATCTGAAATGAATTTTTCCTGTTTGTTGATCAAATAGTACCAACCTACCCTTCATCGCAACCTGAGGGGAAACAAATAGTAATATTGGTAAATTAGCTCTTATCTCTAATTTCTTGATATCGTCATCACTGGTACTGTTGTTGTTGCTCCCACTGCTATTATTATTATTTTCTCCATCATGGACTACTCTTTTCAGTATGATATGAAAGGATAATTTATGATGAACATGAATATAATCATTTTTAATCTCACAATCCTGTGTGATTTTCTTCAAATCATCAGGTAATTTGATCTCCGAATTCAATTCAAATTTATCAATCAACCTATTTGTCCCTTCCTCAACTAAATTCCCAAACTCGGTCATGCTTTGTTTATTAATAACAACCTCGTCGTCGTATATTTGACCATTAAGATCCTTCATAGAGTATATCTGAACTAATGACACACCAATCCTATCCAACTTGTAATTCTTCTGGAATGGAAATATTTTAATGTTTATCTTAGTCTTACCACCAATAGGTATCGCACGACTCGGAATAACAATCTCATACTGTAATTTATCAGACCATATATTTCCCACTGTCATTTCTTCTTGCATCGCTAAATTATCCATCGATAAAGTCCTCAAGATTCTTAAATATTTATACTTGGTGAAATTCTTGCTACTATTCGCATTAGAATTTAAACTCTCATTCAATGCACCATAGTTAAGGTTGGTGCCAGCAGTTATAATAGCATTTAAATTCTTCTTATCATCCTCTGTTAGTAAACTCATATTACCCTTTTTCTTACGTTTGCGTTCAATATGTGCTGTGAAATTATACAATATACTACCACTTTGTAAACCTTCCACTGTTTCGGGTATCTCACTAGGCAATAAGCATTTAAATGGCAATTCGTAATTCCCTTTTTTTAATTCAAAACAATAATGCTTATCACCCGTATTGCCATCCATATTACCGTTATCTAGATTCAAAAATGGTGTTCCACTGAACCCACCATCAGGTAATTTCAAAGTTTCACTTTGTGTCGGTTTCTTCTTGATCCTGAATTTCTTCTTGTTACTAAGTAAATTCTTCATTCCATTTTCCTCCTCCATTTCTTTTTCTTCTCCCTCTCCATTCGTATCATTAACAACAATCTTACCATTTGGATCAATTAATAAATTGTCCCATTGACATTCAAATATAACTTTTTGCTCCTTAACAATACATGCTAACCCACTACTTTTACCCATCTGTAAAAATTCCAATTTGAACCTCCCGGTCAACTTCAAGCTGATATTCTTCACAATAATATCCTCGTTTATTGACAGTACTAGATTACCAGACAATGGGATAGGTTCAGACTCTAACGGAGATCCCTGTATAAGAACCATATCACGGTATGGTGAGTCAATCCGAATATCATAATATGCGATCGATGGGAGAGAATCTGGTTTCTTTTCAACCTTCCGTATAGTGGCTCCTTTGGTCTTCTTAGAACCTCGAGAAAATATTTGCATTGTCTCTCTTTGTTGTACTCTTGGTTTGATTTGTGATCAACATGTATATACTTGAAATGAAATTTAGGTTCCTTATTTCTTATTTGCAGGTATTTCCTGTTTGCGATGATTGATTTTGAAGTTTTCATGGTTATCACATAAATTTTCACATCGCGGGATCCTCTACTATGAAAGGCAATTACAAAGATGTATATGTACAACAAGTATACATAGGTAAATATGTCTATATTAAAAAGTGGCTGTGATTTATGTGTACTTTTTCTATTTACTATATTTATTAGATGTATATTATGAAACATTTTTAATATACTTTTTAAAACTAATGAAGTTATTTTTTTTAGTATGTTTATTTTTTTTCATGATATATTGAAATTGGAATTAGGTGAAAAAGATATTAAATTTTAGAATATGTTATTTTCAAAATAACATAAAATATGTTGAATTAATAGGTTAGACATTGTACTCAGGGATGTTGAGATATTACATTTTAAAATGAAAAAAACGAACATAGATGGATATTTTTGGAAATTGAGTGTACTAAACTAAACTTTCAAAGTATTTCTTCCCAAATATATCAAAACTTCCTCGAATACTGGTTTTAAGCCAGAAAGATTTGTTAGTATTATCGCTAGACTACTGGTTCATCATCAATCGTCAATTAAAAAAGTATTTAACAGTTTAAACAACTCTTGTATCGTATGTTTAGTACCATGCCTTATATTGAACTTGAACTCTTTTAAAGTTTAATTCTTCTCAGTTGCTTGTATTATTACAGTTTAAACCATAGATCATAACTCTTCTCAAACTTGTTAATTTACTCTTTTCTTATCTATACTAGTTTAATAACTGTTATTAAGCTATTTTTTTTATTCCACACTAAAATTTCTTTGTTTATGTATAACATGGTCAAATTTATTTCTAATTTTAAAATCGAAATATAATACGACACTGATAGCGCCATTCTCTTAATAGGAAAACATACATATATTCCTTAAAAGAAGTTCGATACACAAGCAAAAGGCATGGTCACTTATTCAATGGACAACTTAAATACACTTATCTATCTAAACCGGAAATTTGTTTTTGTTAACATAAATTCTCTTTTTCTTGAGTAACGATACTGTGATAATAGTTACTATCGAAGTTACATGCAAATTTAATGATTGTGTTACTGACACAAAAACTACCTGAGCTGGATATTAAAAAGTAATAAATAAATTAAATTTTTAAAATTTTTTGGGAATACTAAACAAATACTTTGGCAAAGAATTATACCAGAACTCTCAGAATACTTAACTATATGTACTTGTTGAGGTAGATAGTGTTGAAAATCCAATATATTTATATCAACTATGTTTAGAAAAGACTATCGTTTATTTAATAAGTCGAAGGTGACATAAATCATATAAAATTATATATCTATACATGAATATATTTAAATTATAAAGATTTATTCATAAATCTCCTTCTAGTAAAAGCTAACCAATATTTCGAAGGATGGTCCTTTGATTCCGTATAAATTCTTTCAATCAATCTCATTGCTAATTCTTGTCTAAATTGTTGAATATAACCCTTTAATAAATCCATTGCGTTATGGTCCTGTACTGGTATTTGATAAACGTTATTTAATGGGAAACTTGGTGTGCCAGGCAATGTGAAATTATCCAATGCTAAATTAGTTAAAATTTTTGTAGATTCATTGTAACTGGTGTTTGCCTTTAAATGTGCTAGACAGTCATTGATGAAAAGAATACCATAGATAAGGACTCTATCAGAAGGTAATTTGATTTCAAAATTTTTGAAAAATGAATTTGCACGAAATAGATCTAAACATTCATCAATTATATCATAATCGGAGTTTGCAGGGTATGCTGGCCCTCTAAATTTAGAATTTAATGGTAATAAGGCAAAATTACCAATCATACGATCATTTTGTGGGTCTACAGGGAAAGTGGAATGATAAGCCTAATAGTGAAATTTTTGGTTAGTAACATTAAAATATTTTGCTTTTTTCTCTTTTTGTTCTAAATATTTCTTTTACATACTGGCATACTTGGTTGTGATACTAATATTATATAATTCTCTGTTTAATTGGCCTCTTCCGTGTATAAAATCAAAGGATTACTATCGTCTCTATAAATTGCAATTGAATCCATTTTCTCAAATTTCAGTTCGGTTTTTTACTATGAAAAAGGAAACCACTACATAGATTACCCGAATTTACATACAAAAAAGGGGCATATCGTTTGGAGTGATAGATAAGATAGTAATAATTATAAAATCTGATGTCCAAGATTGATTATATGTACTTTGGTTTTGTGTGATGTGGACAAATCCATAATCATATCCGTGTTAGAGTTAGCTTACAAGGTTCACACTCCCCTGCATTGTATATGTGAAAAGTGGAGTTGCTTGGCAGTGTAGAGTCATGTAGCAAGGGACGGGTAGTTGTTAATCATTCCATATACGGAGTTAAACTGATGTCACTCCTCCATATTTGGGAATAAGGTAATTTTCTTAATTGGTATTGAGTGACCCCAATATACACATATATTTCTTGTTATATGATAATTCTAGCATTGTATTACACCTGTGCTGTGCTGCTCTGGAGTTCTGTTTTGTTTTGTATTGTTGTGGTTGGTTTCGGTTTTGAAAATAATTTTTAAGTTCGAAATACCGAAAAAGGTAAGGCAACCAAACCAAACCAACACAAACGATTAAGTACACTCAAAGAAACAAAAACAATTAAAAGTTCTGTAATCTTTTAGTACATTGCATTATCAAATAGGAAATACGGTTCTTAACTAAACATATTATTACATATACTATTGCGGAGGGTGTGTCTGAAATAGTTAAAGTTTACAGGACCAAGATTACAGAGAACCAGGAGTGTATATCGATAAACGTATAGATATATATATATATATATATATATCATTCTGTATAAAAAAGGATTAGGTGCTATTACATTAACATAGTCTTTTACAATAGATATATACACAGATAATTGTTTGATTTCCATTTAGTTTAAAAATATTTGGATATTTAGAGAATTTTGAGTTTCCAATATTTGGCTATTTATAGAACGATCCTGCTTTTTTATAGATAGTTGAACTGTCATCATAAGAATAACCCTATCATATACATACACATAAAAAATATAAATCATAGGAAGCAATAACGATTTACGTTAGCATTACTCACAATGAATAAAACTGAACACCATAAAGATAGATATAACGTCTTTTCTGAAATTTTTGGTACTGAAAGATTGCACGATACGTTCGAATCTTTAGCTAACGAAAAGCATTCTCTGTTATCAGAAAATTTCATGGTAATAAATGACTTCAACGAATTATTACTGGAAGATATTGCTGGTGACTTGTTAATGAATCAAGATAAAATTGAGAATGACCTTAATAATGCTAGTAATTACGTATTATCTCAAAAAACTCAAATTGAAAATGTTCCTGAAACGCAAAGTTTATCAAGTAAAGAAAATACTCCAATTTCAAGTCCTCCTAAAGCAAGAAGCAATTCAACTTTAAGATCAAAGACTACTTCACATTCTAATGTGACTCCACACAGTGTCCCATCTTCTAAGAAAACAGATGTGCTTGATAATCAAAAAAATCAACCAGCGCCACCAATACCCCAGCCATTTCAACCAATTCAGCATGCTGCAACATCACCTGCTGCTACTAACATACATTCCTTTGGTCGTCCAGCACCACCTACTGATGATTCACACAGTACTTTCAAATCACAAGGAACATGGACAAGCGAAGCCAACCAACAGCATCCTCAATATCATAAACAACAAGAACAGCAACAACAAGAACAATCACAACCAATACATAAATCAAAGAGCAGTTTCATTCCAAGAAGAAAACCTTCTTTACCACAATTAGCATTAACAGGATTGAAAAAACAAACCAGTTTTTCAAGTCAATCAAATACTCCAAACCAATCAAAGAAATCACCATTGCAAGGCTTTGGGTTATTTGGAAGATCCAATTCAAAAGATTTTAATGACCAAACATATCATCAACATAATAACAACACTAATGCATCTAACAGGGCCCATTATAACAACAACCCATTTGGACAAATACAAGAGCAACCTCCATTGCACTATAATCAACAAAATGTTCCTCCGAATGATAACTACAATTGCAGCAATGGTTTAACTTCTAATTCAAGTTCGTTATCCTTAAATTCTTCAACCTTCAAAAATCTTGCATCTTCATTTCAATCAAGGGCTACTTCATCTAACAGAAAAAATACTCAAAAACCTGATAATTCAACGAACCCATTTTCAAACAATGGCCAAATCATTAACAATACAAATCCAGATAATGGTAATATTGATCAAAGCCTATCTGCATCGCCAGATCCAAATGGGAATAATGGCTCTATGGGTCTAGGTATTAAGACAAGAAGTTCATCCGCTTCCCTGGCAACAAAAAGGTTTACTTCAAGTTCAGGAACTTCAATACAACATCCACACAGTAACAATCATTATCAAAATCACAGTCACAACCGTAGCCATAGTCAAAACCATCATCATCATAAAAACCATTATAGACATAGCAGTTTTAGTCCATCGTCAAGATCAACATCTTCAAGGCACATATCTAGTGCATCAACCAAAAAACCACAAATATATCCTGCATTGCTATCAAAGGTTGCATCCAAATTTAAAAATTCCATACAATTAGGTGAATACAAGAAGGATGGTTTGTTATATAGGGATGCGTTCACTGGCCAACGTGCGGTAGATATTATTTGCTCCATTATCAGAAATTCTGATCGTAATTTAGCATTACTATTAGGAAGATCTTTAGATGCTCAAAAATTATTCCATGATGTTGTGTATGAGCATAGACTACGTGATTCACCATTTGAGATATATGAGTTTACAGATAATTCAAGGTTTATTGGTTCAGGCAAGACTGGGGCTGTCCCAATCAATGCTCATGATCCTTTAATGCTATTATCATCAATGAACTCTTCAACTCAATTAAGTAGCAATAATGGCTCGGTGTCGAGACTGAATAACTCCAACAATTTAAGCATGTCAAGTTCAATATCGTCTTTTGCAAGTAATCATTCAAACCAAACATTAGGGTCAAGCTTTAATTATAAATCCAAACAATCTGAACAAGAAAACAGTCACAACCATTCCACTTTAAATAACATCAGTGGTGTATTTACATTGCTTGCGGAATGTTATTCACCAACTTGCTCTCGGGATAAATTATGCTATTCTATTTCATGTCCAAGGCGTTTGGAACAACAAGCAATACTAAACTTAAAGCCAGACGGAGGCTTGAAGCGTAATATATCTATGGCGCTAGATGATGATGAAACGGAAAAACCTTCATGGACAAGTTCTGTCTCAAAAGAAGTTTGGGAAGCTTTGCCAAAGAAGGAAATCAAAAGGCAAGAAGCTATTTATGAAGTATTTACTACCGAAAAAAATTTTGTCAAGTCTTTAGAAATTACTAGAGATACCTTTATGAAAACCTTAGCTGAGACTAACATTATTCCGGCCGATATTCGTAAGAATTTTATTAAGCACGTTTTTGCTCATATTAACGATATATATTCTGTAAACAGAAGGTTTCTCGAGGCTTTAACAGATAGGCAGAAGAGTTCTCCGGTAGCAAGAGGTATTGGTGATATTTTACTACGTTTCATACCATTTTTTGAACCATTTGTTTCATATGTGGCATCTAGACCTTATGCAAAATATCTGATTGAAACCCAAAGATCTGTCAATCCATACTTTTCAAGATTCGACGACGATATGATGAATTCATCATTAAGGCATGGGATCGATTCATTTTTATCTCAAGGTGTTTCAAGACCAGGCCGTTATATGCTATTAGTTAGAGAAATAATGAAATCTTCAGACTCCGAGAAGGATAAACGGGATCTTGAAAACCTTACCAAAGCAATGGAAGCATTACGTGCTTTTATGAAAAGAATTGATAAGGCTAGTGGTGCTGCACAGGATAGACATGATGTTAAATTATTGAAACAAAAGATTCTTTTCAAAAATGAGTATGTTAATATGGGACTTAATGATGAAAAACGTAAGATTAAACACGAAGGTATTTTGTCAAGAAAAGAAATCAGTAAATCAGATTCAACAGTTGTGGGTGATATACAATTTTATCTTTTGGATAATATGCTATTATTCTTAAAGGCCAAGTCTGTTAATAAGTGGCACCAACATAAAGTATTCCAGAGACCCATCCCATTACCTTTGCTATTTGTCTGTGCTCGTGAAGATATGCCACCTTTAAGAAATTATATTGGCAATTCCCCCGACTCTGCTGGGACAGTAATTCAAACAGATAGCTCTAGCAATAATCCACGTAATGCAATTACTTTCTTATACTACGGGGCAAAACAACGATACCAAGTTACTTTGTATGTTGCACAATATGCTGGTCTACAAACTTTATTGGAAAAGATTAAACAGGAGCAGCAACGTATAATCAATGAAACTTCAATGATTAACGTAACCAAAATAAGTGATAAGTTTTTTGACTATTCTAATAGAATCAATAGTGTTACTTCATGTGATGGTGGTCGTAAATTATTGATTGCTACAAACTCTGGTTTATATGTAAGTAATATTAAAAGGCAAGACAAAAAAATAAACACTAGACAGACTAATGACAGTAATGATGTTGCTACAACTACAAGCAGTAAATCATCTACAGAAACATATGTAAAAACACAGTTTACTTCTTTCTCAACTCCTGTTCAATTAGTTCAAAGAGGTAACATTTTACAAATTGCTGTATTAGAAGAATTTAAATCAATATTATTGTTAGTTGATAAAAAGTTGTATAGTTGTCCCTTACAATTGTTGGAAGCAGGACATAATGGTACAACGTACTTCAAGAAACACAGTAAAGAACTAATGAACCATGTTAACTTTTTTTCTGAAGGTGATTGTAATGGTAAAAGATTAATTGTTACAGCGCATAGTTCTTCACACTCCATTAAATTTTTTGAATTAGAACATCCATTATTAGCTACAAATAATAGCGGTAGTAATGCTAATAAGAAAAATTTAAAGAAAAAAATAACTGAAGTGGTATTTGACTCTGAACCTGTTTCGATATCGTTCTTAAAGGCTAACTTATGTATAGGCTGTAAGAAAGGTTTCCAAATTGTCAGTATATCACAAAATGCACATGAGTCTTTACTAGACCCTGCTGATACATCTTTAGATTTTGCTTTGAGAGATACACTGAAACCAATGGCTATTTACCGTGTTGGTAACATGTTTTTATTATGCTATACTGAATTTGCATTTTTTGTTAATAACCAAGGCTGGCGTAAGAAGGAATCACACATTATTTATTGGGAAGGTGAGCCACAAAAATTTGCAATTTGGTATCCATATATTTTGGCATTCGATACTAATTTTATTGAGATCAGGAAAATAGATACAGGTGAATTAATTCGTTGCATCTTGGGTGATAAAATTAAATTATTACAAGCAAATACTCAAGAAATTTTATATGCATACGAGGATTCACGTGGGTATAGTACTGTTGCGTCATTAGATTTTTGGGGTTAATATTTGGGTGTATATTAGTAATGCACACAAAATGCGAGATACATACTTTTATTTCATATACATTTTCTAATATATTAATTTTTAATTTTGAAAATTCAATTTTTGAAGGTTTTGGTACGTCCCACTCTCTTTACTCAACCAAACTAAACTATATAAAGTATGGTTTCTAATTCTCCTATATTTAATTAGCCTTAAATCATTTTTGCAGACTTTGCATCAAATTATGTAAACGAATAACCAGCAAGATATTTTTACTTTAACTGAATAAAATTAACGTTGGATTAAATATAAAATGCAAATAAGAATATATATAATAAATAATTAAATGATGAATATTATGAAATAAAATTATTAAAGTACTTTTGCGCCTACAGTAATTACCATACTATATTTTGAATACCGGTCCAAGAGTAGGAAGGATACCGAGAGAAAAGAGATCATCTTCACTCCAAATTACTTCATTAATCTGAAATTGCTCACTGAATGTCCTCACCTTGATTATCTGTTGAAAGAGGCCATTACCATTTGATGGATTATAGTCATTCAAGAAAACTAATTCTGATTTATATGATGATGCGGATTGTGTGTAAATATATTTAATAATAATATTAAATATAATTCCAGAACCAGTATCTAAATAGCGTTTTATGCAAGCATAATCAGTGGGCATGTAAATTTTAATTAATTTTGAGATTGGACTTAAAATTTGATCAGTTTCCAAGTCCCTTAAGAAATTATTCTTACAGTAATTATCATTTTGATTAATAGAAGGTCTTTTAAAAATTTCAATATTTGAATCCACAAAACTGATATACTCCTCCAAATCGGATTTAATTTCTCTTAAGAGTATATCATTAACCGTTTCTTGTATAGGGATTTCTAAAGAATTACCATAAATGGTAGGATCGCTGAATGGTAAATTTTCATATTTATCCCAGCCACTAATCGTCTCTCTTTGGTTATTTAACCTATTTAATAATTTATCTTGATTTATATTCTTAAAGAATTTCTTCAGAATCCTGAGAATGATGCTCGCCATCCTATTAATAATATCATTTAATGGAATAGCACCGAATATATCTTGTAAAAGAGACTCATTGGTAATTGTTGTGGGGGAAAGAAAGAATGCTAGCAAACAATCATCATCAAGTATAACTACGTTTTTAAAATCTTGTATGATTTCTAAAAAACTTTTAAATGACTTAGCGAATCTTTTAAATTTTAAATTTTTGAGAGTGTTAATAATGTATCTTTCACAACAAATTATTGCATTTAAAACATTTTGGAAATTAGATGGATTTGAAGAAGTAAATACTGACATTAGTGTGAAAACCTGCCTTATCACATCAATCATTATCGCAACAATATCAAAATCTGAGCTTGTGAAGTTTACGTTTGACAAAAATGGATTTAATTTTTCAATAACCGGTCGAAATGTTGTAAAGAATGATAAAAATTCCACTGCCACTGAAGGATAATTCTTATCAAACTGTACCATCCTTGACTTTGATATTTTTATATTTATATGCGCAATTTCACCACAAATATCCTTAAATTTTTGAAATAGTAAATAATTAGAATTCAATTCTTCATAAAATGAATTGATCTTATCAAATATCGAAGAACTTATATCAATTTCTGATAAATCGACTAAATAATCTATCATACTTTTATCTCTACCCAATGAATCGCTGTCTTTTTTGGACAATATTCTAGGCTCAGTTGATTTTTCTGCTGCACTTGTGATAGTATGCCCAAAGAATGGCTTAATTGCATCGACTAAATTTGATACAAAGCAGTTATGATACTCAATGCCAGGATGTCCGTCACCAGTTCTAAACAATTTCGAATTTGTAAAGATATTTGATTTTGGAACTGTAATTGATAATATAGATTTTTGTAAACCAGCAATATCCTCGAAAATGTGAATCATCTGAGAATCAATAAATTCTATAGTATTATCACTAGGACTGATTTTTGAAATTACCAACGGTATTACCTTTTGAGATTCAAGACATTTGTCTACATATTGTAAAGATATGACTAAACAATCCTTATTATATATTGTTTGACTTAGCGACACTAATGGTGTATCTATTAACTGATTAAAATGAATACCAAAGTATTCAAGGATTTTTTCTTTTCTCTGCGCCAATGAACCAGTGAATGCATACAAATTAGTTAATAATGGTAATGTGACTTCATTATCGAGAACAGTTCTCCTTACAAGGTTATCAATTGAGTTGGATATTTCTACAATAGAATCTTTTATGTCATCAGGTGTTAATATATATGATTTTGGAATCCGTTTTAATAATAATGAAAATGATGTGTTTCGAATAAAAGAAAATGGCAAATTTTGTGATGCAATTATTATGGCCAGGGTATCTGCGTAAGAAAATTTTGAATAAGAAAATCCTGTTCTTGAACTATTTGATTTGGTTTCTGAGTTATAAGTTGATGAATCTTCGATATAAGTTGCTTGGTTTACATCTGTGATTTGCTTTCTCTGTTTCTTTAAGTGCTTATCTTTAAAATTTGGGGATATTCCATGCTTGATATTTATATGTCTTTGAAGAAATTTGATTGAGGATCTGCCATTTAATGCAGTTGGCCTTTCAATTATTGCACCGCAGTGTTTACACTTTGCTATTAATTTACAACCGTCTAGAATAGAATAATGTGTCCAGCATGTATTATCATCATCATCGTTATCACCTTCACTATTATTAACTACTAAATGAGTACCAGTTCCAATGGAACTTAAAATTTTCGGTGCATGGCTTTTTATTTCAGAATTTTGATTTCTTAATGAAGCATCGTAAGGGCCTGCAAAAAGATTATGTTGTTCATTTTCATTCATAATTGAGACACTCCAATATATTTCAATTGTGCGTGTAGAATTAGAACACTTATGCAATAGAATTTTATTAATAAAATGGAAATGTTGTAAGCGATGGCGCACTACTTTTCAATTGACAGGGTTCACTATAATTGGCTGCCTTAGGCGTTTATATTTTTCCATATCGCTGAGAAGCGTATTTGTAACCCGGACAAATTCAATTAACTCAATATTCATACAAGAGCGGCATAACTGCCTATTTTGAGAGGTTGAAATATTACTAGATCTTATGAGCTCAATGCAGTTTGCAATGATGCCGTTATGTTAGCATTACTATATGGTGCTTTAACATTTTACAGTATATCATTTATAAAATATTATACTGCTGATTTGCAAGGTAAGTTGTAGTTTATGTTATTATATATTCGAATTGTGAATGCCGTTGTTAGATAAGCATTGTGTATAGAAGCAGGAGAGCGGTGAAGGGTACCAAGATTATAAAAGCAATTCAGTACTTAGGCAATTAGAAAGAATAGAGAGGAATAAATTCTTATGATGTCTTAAAGAAAAATGTAAAACTTGTATATTGTAAATACCGCTACATATTATGGCGAAATAATCACAGCCATTAAATAAAATTTCCCTATAGCTTTCCTAGGAATATCATCTAGTTGCCCAATAGATTCCTTAAGACACTTACTATTTAAGAACATAAATATTACTAAATAAAGCAATATACGGCTATAGCAGTATTGTCTGAATTGCAATTCCTTTGATGATAGAAATATTAAATGCCGGCATTCCGGCTAATTTTGAAAAGTTTTGAAGTTTTTTTTTGATTTAAAGTTTAAAGGTATAGCCAAGTATCAATGTGGAGTTCAGAGGATTTATACAAGAAATTAGTCAGATAAACAATGGTGGGACCACTAAAATAAGTTAATAATGCAGAGATACATCCCTTTACTAAAAAATGCAGACACATTATATGTTTATGGTAAGCACTAAAACTTGTGAATGTTCTCTATCTGGTGTGGAGTAAAAATACATCAACAGACAAAAAATGGTTGTAGCTCTTTGCTCCCAGGTATTGTTATGTACGTATGAGGAGGTTTATAAAAATTAATAAAACTCTAATAGAGGAATTAGGGGATACAGAGTCTGATATATTGCTGAACGGCATTGAAATGGCGAAATGCCTTCCTTAGTAAACATGGCCATTCGGACACTTCCTAAAATGGAAAATTGCAGATATTCACCCGCGGAACACTCGATTCTCAATGAGTTTCTAATGGCCCGAATTGCAACCAATCTCATACTTTAAGGGTTAAAAGAGCAATTTAAGAAACTATGACCCCACAAAGTCAACTGATTGCAACATGTTCTAATATTGTCTTCTTAAGATAATCCACTAGTTTCTTTTTGTCTGGTCTTTTGCTACCTCGAGAAAAAAAATACTGGCATTAATTTCTTTTAACATATTGGCAATTATGTTCCAGGAAAATTGGAAAATTTCGTTTTCGGACAAAAACAAAATTGGAAAAGGAAAGGAAAGGAAAAAGGGAAACAGGCTATTCAAGAGAGAGAAAGAGTACTTACTAGTAACATGCCTTGGTTGAATTAAGTGTGATTTACAAAGTGGAAATATGAAATTTCGTTTCACATGTAAAAAGCATGCGCCTCCTTTTTGGATAATTTACGGAGCTTCCTCTTGGGAATGAGGACACTATAAAAAAGCATGAAGATTATTACTAAAACCAAGTTGGCCGTTATGAGCAAAACCCGATTTATTAGTACTTGTTGTAAAGGCTGCTTGCTTGCCCTCTGAAATGCTTATTTTTGTGATTGTGCATATTTTTTAGTGGTTGCAATTTTCACCCACGTCCCCGTTTCTTTGGTTGAAAGAAAACATGTAGAATATCGAAGCATCAGTTTTCTATTTTTCGTTTTTTAAAGTTTCGAGTTTACACTCCTGATGCTAAAATTAGTACTGTAATTTTATAAGGGTAGCGAGATCCAAAGAGCAACGATGCAAAAGAAGAATGATATCCACCAGAATATATGAGGGTAGCCATTGATAACTGGTGTGGAGGTACTTAGTCTTTTTCGTTTCTTGAACTCTGGCAGGGATTGCGCCGAAGTTATAATATGTCCGCTTCTCAGTAGAGCCATTTGCCCAGTCCTTCGAATTTTAATTTTAATGTCTGTTTTGTCTGTATTTATGTGAGTAGTATACCTTCATCGCAAAAAATCGGGAAAAAACAATTACATATTACGGCAACAATAAAATACCCACCATGTTCTTGTCCAGATACATTAATTTTCGGTTCTCCTTTTGAATCCTGATTTTCTAAGCCTTGTCATGTCATGAGTTTTTTTGTTGAATATATTGTGATGCTTGGATTATTCTGTTTGGTACTTTAGTTTCTAAGTATAATGTATTCTATTGTTTTTATTTAACTTATTTTCATGTTTGTTTGTATACAAAGAAATTATAGATAAGGAAACTTACAGTAGCCGCATCCCCTTCTTCCTTTTCCCAATTCGATTTAGTAGTTTAGCTATATTCATATGAAGGAGTATGGAAACTTTATATTCTGAATTGTATAGTTGCTTACTATATTTTATGTGCACTGTCTGCAGTTTATTTTTAGTAAATTCACTCAAAGTATTTCTCCTTTAGTAAACACTCTTTGGAAAAGAAGTTTAATCGTGAATCTTTTGTTTTCTTTTGTACGCTATTTTCTGTACTTAATTTCGAGTCATTTATTTTCGTACTTATATTTCCATTACTTCTTTATGCGTTGCCTTTTATGATCCAGAGCTAATATTTTACGTTACCAGGGTTTATCCCTTCGATTTGAAGTAAGTACGTAATTTTAAGAATATATATATATATATATATATATATACATGAATACAGAAAGGGGGTATGGTTTATTATGATTTATTTTTTAACTAGACATTTTGTTTTTTATATAAATTTTTCAATAGATAACATATTTCAAATACTATTTTGCATTAAATGTGCCAAAATCAGACTATAAAAAAAAATACTTCAGTTAACATACACTTTAAGCATAAAAAAAATTTCAGCCAGAATGAATACAAAAATTACTAGTCCTCCACTTCCTGTAGAAGTTAGGATATCAGAAAATGGGTTTATCAAAGAGGAACACCCCTTTGATATTCCACATTACAATCAGCGTACTATGTCAGGCCCTCATAATGGGAACCAAGTGATAAACGGCATACACTCTACATATCAAGACACACACTATTACAATCAAAGCCCAAATTCAATAGTATCAACAATTATAATCCCTACAATGGATAGATCCCCATCAAATTGTGTTACAAACCCAAATGCTGCTACACTCTCAATCCAACAGCCACAATCACAATATACAATCACCCAACCTACTTATAGCAATACTCATACCTCTACTCCTTGTAATAACAACAATAATGTCACAGTTGGCCAACCAATGGTACGGATGAAAAGTGACACAAGCCAATTGAACACTAATTATGAAAGAAATGATGTATACGGGGTGAGGCGTTCATATTCTCATTCCTATAATAGAAAAAGTAATACCAATACGAGGAATAATGAAGACAAATTTAGTAGAAGATTTTCTAATCCAGCTAGTGTATCATTACCACCTATTTCCTCGTTTAATAATTTAATGATGCCACCACTTTCTTCTATGAATAGTAATACTCCAGTAATTGATGTTCAGGCAAGATCTAATTCATTGTCACCCTTCCCTCCTGATTGTTTTCTAGATGCGAGTGGGAATTATATTAATGGTAATTATATGAATCCAAACCCAAATGGACTTATAAGTCATGGACAAATAAACTATAGTGGAACTATCTCCAATGGAATCCCATTAATCCCTGAAATGATGGGTACACCAGAACCTAGCAGAACAAACAGTAATATGGGGGGGCATATTAGTAATAATCATAATTATTCTACACGTTACATACCGGGAATAAATTCCAGTTGGGATCTCACGGATGAGACCCGAAGAATGAGAATTAATAGAAATATCCAATTTGCAAATTTCAACGACAAACTAAGAAAAAAGAAAGAATGCTCTATATGCCATAAATGCTTCGCTAATTTAGCAACACATAAATCCACGCATTTGAAGCCAGAGAATAGACCACATAAATGTGATATTTGTCAACTTGGTTTTGCAAGAAATAACGATTTGATTAGACATAAGAAACGCCATTGGAAAGATAATTTTATTAAGACAAATAACAGCAAAAATATTAGTAGTAGTCGGGTTTCTAACAGAGATAATAGTAGTAGCAGTGACACCGAAAATGGTATGAAGAAGGAAGGAGACAAGGGAGATGGCGGTAATATTAATGGCGGTAATAGTAGTAGTGAACAGAGACAATCGATTGTTAATCAAGAGCAATTAAGGGCATTATATGAAATTAAGGGATCTTTCAAGTGCCCATATAATAGGACATTAATCAATTTAGATATAGAAACAAATAAGAAGAAGAAAGAAGCCATAGAGTTCAGTACGTTTGATTGCCACCAGACAGGTATATTCTCACGCTGTGACACGTTCAAGAATCATTTGAAAGCATTGCACTTTGAATACCCTCCTCGGACCAAGAAAGAAGATCGGGGAATTGTTCCAGGAAAATGCAAGCAATGTGGGAAGATATTTAAAAGCGTTAATGTTTGGCTTACCACACATGTCAATAAAAAATGTGGCCATACTTACCATTAAGAATGAACTTTTAAACACAAATACATATATGTATATACTCTATAACTGAATGCAAATATTCTTATTCCTCAAATGTTTCAATAAATTGGATAAGCCAAAAATTCCAAACACCTGGGAACCGAACCAGAAGAAATTGCATTGTACCTTTGATCTACTCCTAACGCTGTTGTACTACCCTGGGCAACCGGAATACATCCGTCCGGAGGTCACCAGCAAAAATCAAAACATAAACAAAAACAATACAAAATGCGGCGAAGCACAACACGGCGCAACACCAAGGGATACAGACCAACCTGCCATTAGTCCGTCAAATTCACAAACAACCGCACAGACAAGGGAGATCCTAGATCTTGGTATTTTCGTAAGCAGGTATACTTCCGAAAACACCCACACCCATATTAGCTCCACCACACGCGGCAGAAATCGTTTTTATTTCCTTGGTGTTTTGGGGTTTTAACGTGTTGCGCGTTTCTGCAACAGACACAAAGTCATGATTGGGTTAGTCGAACACATTATTGGGCTAGCTGATAATGCCAGGCAGTTCCGTCAATAGCAAGTGTATCTCAGTTCCTAGGATGGCATATTCACTAATATCGGCTTGTATTTGGAATGGAGTCTACAGGATGGAAGGAACACTACTGGAATTTAATTTATAACATTGACTAATTTTAGAAAAATAGAGGAACAGGTTCTATTCTATCTCAAGTATTGTCTCTCTCACAGTCTTATCTGCTTATGACAACCCCACTATATCATTGGCTTCAAGATGTCTGCATTTGGATAAGTAATTTAATTTAATTTAATTTGTTTATTTAGGGATTCGGTTCCAGAAAATTTAATTCCATATTTGAAAATTAAATTGAATGTATTTGTTTATTGGTGTATTTGGACAATTATATAATAAAACACATTCATGGATATATTCAGTTCTTGTTTACCAAATATCTTCGTACTTTATTCTAATTATCAACGTGTATACCTACATTTCCATATAGTCCTATTTTTGTGACAGTAGTATATTTTACATTTTATCTATATATATATACAATATTATAAATAAGTGACCAAATAAAATAAAACAGATACAACAACCCTATCAGTAATATAAACTCATATTTTTAATAAAATGAGGATATTACATAACATAATATTGCAATTTTTCATACATATTTTGTTCTTATTACAAACATCACTAGCAGATGTAGTCGCTATAACTAAACCTGCTGCAGGCAGCACATACGATGCTTCAAAGGGCCAAATATCCCTAGATATAGAATGGGTGAATGGCGAAGTTACTGATGATAAAAAAAAGATTATCAGTTACACTTTTACTCTCTGTTCGGGTCCAAATATGCATATCACACCGATAGCTAAGTTAGCTACTGTTAAAGCGAGTGACATCACGGACAGTAAATACAAAGCAACTATTTTAAGTAATATGGCTTCAGATGGTGTATACTTTATACAAATTTATGCTATGACTGGAATAGGTTATACTAATCATTACTCACAAAGGTTTAGATTACTTTCAATGAATGGTGCAAAACTAGCTGTCACTGCAACAGATAAGAGTCCGCCAACAGCAGAGATCAGAATTACTACAGGTGGGCCAACGTTCGTAATCGACTCAAAAAGTTTTACTATTCCATACACGGAACAAACAGGGGTTGCAAGATTTGCTCCCATGCAATCTCAACCAGGTACAAAAGTGACGAAGACACAATGGTCAAGAAGGTATGCTACTAGTGCAGTAACATATTTCAAATTATTCCATACTTCATTGGAACAGGAGACCACAATTACTGCAGGCTGGTCCTATACAATAACTACTGATTATAATTATGCGCCAAGGGCACATATGCCTTCGGATAATGGGGGTTGGTATTCTCCAAGTAAGAGACTCTCTCTAACAGCTAGAAAAGTAAATTTACAGAGATGATATTACGATCATAGTTATGATGTAATTTATATATCTCTATATAAAAAAACAGAGACACTGACAATAATAGTTACACTAGATATTTTAAATTAACCCGATTATAAGGGCAAGTTTCAACTATATATATATATATAGTATGTAATAATAAATGAGATAAAAAGAATTATTTGCTTTCTTCTTCATCCTCTTCTTCTATAGCAACCGATGATTCGTTTTCGTTTTCGGTATTACTATCCTTATCCTTTGAAGGCGCAGAGACCTTTGGCATGTTTTTTCTATGACCAGTGAAAGACCTTGATCTTTGACCTGATCCACTAAAGTTCTTAGATCTAGTGGCCTCTCTTTGCATGTTATACTGTTTCTTGGTCAAGACATTCAATTTCTTACCTTCAAACGATAAGATATCCTTACCGTTATCTTTTTCATCACCACCAGAAGAATAGTTTTCTAAGAAATCTTCGCAATCTTTTAATGTCTTGAACTCAACAAATGCTGTACCATTGAATTTTTTACGATGAACTCTGATTAAACGAACTTGATTCACACTAGCCAGCTTATTGAAAAACTTCTCAAATGATTCCTGTAATGCATTGAAATCAGTTGTTTGTTCATCATGTGGAATGTCCATTATGACCAATGTTCTCTTATTTTGCTCGATTCTTGCATCCTTGCCCTTATTCAAATCCAATGGAACACGTCTTTTGACGTTCTCTCCATCTTCTGACACCTCTAAGATAGTGGAGTCGCGCAAGATTTCAATAACTTTATCTACAGGTCTGAATTTCTTCATACGATTAAATGTAGCAATGGTAGAGATTGGGACCCAGCCATCATTCTTCTCAGAGGTAGTTCTTAGGAACTTGTCGTATGGGAGGTTTGATTCGGAGAAATAGAATTCAACTTGTTTTAAACATTCCTTAGAGTTTTCCGTTGTGAACTCAACTGGTGCAAATGATCCACGTCTGACGGTTTCTTGTGTGGCTAGTTGAGAAGGTTCTTGTTCGGAAGAGGACATTTTTTATTTAATATGACAGATATGAAAGTCTTAAATAAATGAGTATGACGTGAGCAAATGAAAAAGATAAAAGAAAGATGGGATTGACTGTATACAACTTGATTTTAAAATACTCATGATCTTATATGTCTTTTGAGATGAGCATTGAAATTTTTCAAGAAATCGAACGCAAGAAAAAAAAATTTATCAAGTGGTTTGCGCGGTGAATTTGAAGATTGGCAGAGCTATCGTTGCGAGTGACGGACGGGTTTGCTGCGAATGTTGATATAATGTTATACACATATGCAAAGATTACCTGACTAAAGTTCGGGAGAAATTGTATATACCTACACTATACCAATCAAATGATTACCAAAAGGAATATCTCTGGGAGACGGACGACGAGAGGTAACGGGATCGCATGTAATCCGGAGAAGCAGGTGAAACGCAACTGGGACATATTAAATCAATATATAATTAACACATAGTTATGCCATTTGTGTATATGCTTTTAGATACAATTAAATATACTCGGATGAATGCCAGTAAGTCGTCTACATACTCATAGATATGCTGCCTTTTCCATGTACTTTTACTCTCTCATTTACGTGATTCCTGCAGCTCCCTAGTAATAACCAACTGGACGGGTTTTGTTGAATGAAAAAAACACAACAAACCGTTTACACGGAATATAAATATAAACAGTTCTTGTTCACAGTTCATTCCTGAGGTATTTTTCCAATTGCAAGATATATAACCTATAATAAGGTCCATATATACCTATACACTATCCACAGTTTAATGTCTTCATTTTCAGGAACTTTGCTATTCTACGCAAGAGCAGTCTTAGCTTTCGTGGTTATAACCATCAGTGCTGTTTATGGTACCCTTGCGTCGATCTTCTGCACTTTAATTGGGAAACAATACTTATCTCAATGGGCCACTGCTCGTTTCTACTACTATGCAATGAAATATATTATGGGTTACGAAGTCAAAGTTATCAATGAACAGTTTTTGGAAAATAAACCATTTATTGCCATTTCAAACCACCAATCTTCATTAGATATCCTGATGCTAGCTAGAATGTTTCCACCGGGTTGCACAGTGACTGCTAAGAAATCTTTAAAGTATATTCCAATTCTAGGCTGGTTTATGTGGGTGAGTGGTACTTATTTTCTTGATAGAACCAACAGAGAACAAAGTGTTAATACACTTAATGATGGTTTGAGAACAATCAAAGAAAAAAAGAGAGCACTATGGATTTTCCCTGAAGGTACTAGATCTTATTCAACTGATCTAAAAATCTTGCCATTCAAGAAGGGGGCATTCCATTTGGCTCAACAAGGTAAAATTCCCATTGTTCCAATTGTTGTATCAAACACTAGTACTTTAATGAATTCAAAATGGACAGTATTCAACAGAGGTACCATTACTGTTAAAGTGTTGGATCCAATTCCAACTGAAAATTTGAAGAAAGATGATATTACAAAGTTTAGCGAGGACGTTAGGGAACTTATGTTTAACGAACTGAAGACAATTGGTTATTCAAAGGCCATTAATGATACTAACTTACCACCAGATGCAATTGCATTTGAAAGATTAAAAAAGGAACATGTTGATCTTGATAATGAGGATTATGATTCTGCTGTCTCAACAGGTATCGAAATCAATAGCAAATGAACGTGAACACAATAGTTTCATTATTTCTTTCCCTGCTACTTTCATCTGCCCATATCAACTTGACCATGCAATTGTAAATATTTAGACACCTGTATGTGTAAATATATCACTTATATACAAACCTTTGTAGTTTAATTGGTTTAATATGTTTACAATACACGACAGGGTAATATAAATTATGCCCGCGTTGATAATTGATCTGAATAATTTTTCACAAAATTAAGAATCAATTGAATAATTTATTGTATATAGAAGAGGAAGGAGAAAGAGGGAGAAAGAATATCGTATTATTTGATCTGTTTAAAGAATATCGAATTTCCAATCTTTTATTAAATATTATTATACTGTACACGACGTAAGCACTAAATTTTAATATCTACAGGTTCCTTTTTTTCCTTCATTCCCTATACAACAAGAATCGAAACACTTTTTTCGACACATTCTTTTATTAATTGGCAATATTACATCATCTACCCTTACGTTTATTTATTTGATAATATTTTAAAATACTTTCATACCATTCTATTACATTAAAATATGAGTACTACTACTACTACTACTACTACTACTACTACTACTACCACAGCTATAAAACCCAAACTGACTGGCTGGGCCCAAGCTGCTGCAAGGGCTCAACCCAAACAAGCAAAGGCAGTTCAGTCACAATCGAATAATATTATGTCGAATTCGAATTCGAATTCGAATGGCTCAAATAGCTCTAATATTAGTAGCATTAAATCTACAAACGAAAATAATTCAAACGTTAGCACAAATAACAATAGCACACCAAACCAGTCAATATCAAACAAGAAAAATAAAAAACTTTCGAGACAACCATATAATAGAGAAGAAGTTAAGTCATACATGAACAATTTATACAACAAATATGCATCTGATATATCAACAATATCTTATAAACATTTAGTTGAGAATATCAGTAATTCCACTAGCACCAATTCTAATTGGGGGACTGTATCAAATAACAAGAACAAAAATAAGAAATATGGTTGCTTATTTGATATATCAAAGGCTCTAAAAAATTAAATAGATAATTAGATCAGCGAATAACATAGTACTACTATCTTTATAATTAGTAATATACAAATAAGTCTTTAATTTTTTTTCTATAGTTTTTTTATTTATTTAAAAGAATAGATAGATTACTGCTTATTATATTATTACATAACTGTGTATATACTCTTACTTTGTAATATATTGAATTTATCAATTACTCCATTAAGCATAAGAGTACCCTCTGTGACTGGTTAACATAATCTCTATGAATCTTACTTTTATTCGCAACGTTCTGTCTGTTTTCTATATTTGATTCATTTCTTCGCGGTATAAAAAATTAAAAATCTTAATTTTAAGAATTGTAGTTATCAAGGTTTCTGATGCTTCAGATTGTTAACTTTGTTTTACATTGAAAGTAAAGCTAATATATATATATACCCATGGCTTTATCAAATATTGAACATTACCTTTCCTATCATCTTAGATGGTTACTTCCCCAAGTTCTATCACCAAAATCTTCTCATAGAGTTGCATACATTTTTTCGTTATTTTCAGCAATTACAGCTGGTTTTATAACATTAATATCATTATATGCATATCCATGGCAAGAACATTTACATTACACATCATGGCAAATAAATATGATTGCAAGTATGACAAATCTAGGTATGTATCTAACACCACCAATTCTTGGTATAATTGCCGATTCACATGGTCCAATCACCCTAAGTTGCATATCTATAATAGGTTTTATACCAAGTTATTCATATGTAGCGCATGTGTTTAATAATCCTGGAATTGCTAATTCAACATTTACATTTAACATGACTATATGCTGCTTTGTATTAATTGGTATTTCAACAAGTGCTCTGTATTTCAGTGCGTTAATGACCTGTACACGATTATATCCGAAGAAAAAACTATTATCAATTAGTATACCTACCACATGTTATGGACTTTCATCCCTGATTGGTTCACAAATATTAAGAGACCCGTGGTTCTGGGAAAAAGATGAATCAAAGAATAATCACAAGGATTATTTGAATTTATATAAGGTCTTCAAAACATTTGCATTACTTTATGTAGTGATTGGGTTATTGGCCTGGATAGCAACAAGTGTTGTCTCATTAATATCGGATCGAGAATATAAACAATCACAGACACAATCAATAGAGAATGAAACTGATATGTTGTTAGCACCATCCTCCTCTTCTTCATATGAAACTTCGCGATCAACCAATACAAACTCATCTCCACATGATAAAACTATTCCAACAACTGGCATCACTGAAGTTACAGAAAGACAAATAAACATTAACCAAGAGAAGTCTTCAACATCAGATCTTTTTAAAAACCCAATTTTATATATTCTGGCACTTTCAATATTATTATCTCTAGGCCCATTAGAAATGTTCATTATGGATATGGGGTCCTTGACCAATATTCTCCTTCCAAATTACAAAGATATATCATCAATATCTAGGGAGTTACTTTCAACATATGCATTTGCATCAACAATATCACGACTTGTTACAGGTATAGTGATTGATCTTCTTCTCAAAAAGAAGCGAAGGTTAAGATGGGTAGTAATTCCATTATTAGCATTAGCTACTGCATCCCAATTGCTCATCTTGAGATGTTCCCATTCAACGGCCATATCTACCAAAACACTATTACAAATTGGTATTCTTTGTGGAGTCACATATGGTGGATTATTCACCATATTTCCAACTATTGTATTGGAAGTATGGGGAGAAAAGTCATTTGGAACAATATATGGAAGCCTAATGATGGCACCGGCATTAGGCTCGATGCTGTCTTGTTTGGCATATGCTCATGTTTACGATTCAAATTGTAGACCAGGAAGTGATAGCAGGTGTATTGGAGTAGTATATGAAGGAACAAGTTTACAGGTATTTGCTTCCTTAATATTGATGTGCTTTGTTTTAAAGTATTGGAATAAAAGATACCCAAATGTTTGAAAACCTCAAGATTTAACATGTTAATGACGTTTAATTATCTATACAGTGTTATTTTATACTTTTATCGTATTCATATTTGTTTTTCTTACAACTTCTATTATACTGAAAAGCATTATATCTATTAAATAATGCACTATACCAGAATTCAAGGATTTATTTATAAAATTGAGAATCCAACCGTTTGTAATAAATACAAACCATGATGATATTAATGATCAATGCGTCATGAAATAATATTTTGATGTGAGTTAAAATTTAGTATAAATTTTTTGACTACATATATTAAAGCATAGAATAATATTGTGGCAATAAAACCCATATTTGGATATTGGAGGAAGCAATTTTGTCATGGGTTAGAGGATTACACTAAGATGACATTGAGTTTACTATTATTGAAGTTTTGAAAAATTAAAAAGAACTCCTCATAGGGGGCTCGAACCCCTGACATTTCGGTAATCCTTGCTTAAACAATAATTGTTTAAAAGCCGAACGCTCTACCAACTGAGCTAACAAGGATGAGTTCTCGCTTTTGTGTATTGTTTACAATACTTTTAAAGAACAATCGAACATTAAATTATATCGCTAATTCCATGTTAATTGGATTATCTGATATCGATTCTATATTGATATTTCTTAAAACTTAATATATATACATTGTCATTAAATAACAACGGTAAATCTAAGTAAGAATGTTATGAACCTGAACACTTGATTTTTATAACATAGATATTTTATATAAAAGAGCGACGGGCGACAGAGCACGTCTAACTCTTTATTTATCATTCTGAAGAAGATATACAACTCTTATATTAAACTTTCCCTTAGGTTACTTTTAAAACACCATTAAACTGTTAACGTATTATTCAATAACGAACCTTGTATGAGCCTCTAAGAATAATACATCGAAAGCTAATTAAAGGTTAGATGAATTGTTATTCTTCTTGATTCTTGATTATTGTAATCTATTAATCGTGATTATTGATAAATCTTCGGATAGTAGTCTTCAACTGAAAACTGGAAAGAATTTGAGAGAATGATTTTAATTCGTCTCACAACCTATTTATATACTTTTTGTTTTTATTTAACACGAATACATTTTATGAATGTAACATGATACCTCCTTTAGATTCCCTGCAGAGGAATACTAATGAATGGCTTACAAGAGAGTAACATTACGTTCAGAGGCATACGCACTGATAGAAGATTGATTCTTAGTTGAAGGCATCATTATTGATTAGTGTATGTCGAGGTAAGTTTAGGTTAGAAGAGGAAGTAAATATCTTTTACTACTTGTAATCTTTGTATAAAAGTTCGGTTTATAATAAAATAATAATTATGTAAAATAAATAAATAAATTAATTAATTAATTAAGAATCAATATCAATCAGTTTGTATACTTGAAGTACTGGTCTATTTTAACGTCTCTGGGAAGTGAAGTAAGGTGTGAGATTTTTTCAAATAGTTGATAAGTTATTCTATTCTCGTTGACCATCATAAGATAATTGTTTGTAGTCGAACATTGATTTCCTTATATGAACACTCGTGTCGTTCATAACTTTCTATATGCTATTGTTTTATTTTCGTGTTTCGTGTTCAATCGCGTTCGTGGTTGTTAGTAACCTTCGTATTAAACTTGATATCCTATAAACTACCCATATTATATTCATAGTACCATATAATCTCCGTTTAAGCACATTAGAATGTGTGGCGCCAGGTTCATTAAGTCGTTCGTCCTACATCCTTCTGGTACCCAAATAGCAGAGTCAGTTCATTAAGCTGGCCTCTCCTATTTCTAAAATAAGTAATAACTTATTCGACTTATATAGGATGGTCATACATCGTCATGATGCCACCTAACGTCACCTCTAAGGATGCGTATAATAATTGCTGAGACGGAGATTATATGGTACTATGAATATAATATGGGTAGTTTATAGGATATCAAGTTTAATACGAAGGTTACTAACAACCACGAACGCGATTGAACACGAAACACGAAAATAAAACAATAGCATATAGAAAGTTATGAACGACACGAGTGTTCATATAAGGAAATCAATGTTCGACTACAAACAATTAACTTATAATGGT